>CM010599.1:0-62379 GCA_003401635.1 Metschnikowia reukaufii | reverse complement strand
GCTCCATTGACCACTTCTACCTGGACTGGATCTTACACCACCACTGAGATTGTGACCGGCACTGACGGCCACTCTACTCCAGTTGTCGTTGTTCCTGGTACTGAGTCTTCTGTCGCTTCCTCTGTTGCTTCTTCTGTTGCTTCTTCCGAGGCTCCATTGACCACTTCTACCTGGACTGGATCTTACACCACCACTGAGATTGTGACCGGCACTGACGGCCACTCTACTCCAGTTGTCGTTGTTCCTGGTACTGAGTCTTCTGTTGCTTCCTCTGTTGCTTCTTCTGTTGCTTCTTCCGAGGCTCCATTGACCACTTCTACCTGGACTGGATCTTACACCACCACTGAGATTGTGACCGGCACTGACGGCCACTCTACTCCAGTTGTCGTTGTTCCTGGTACTGAGTCTTCTGTCGCTTCCTCTGTTGCTTCTTCTGTTGCTTCTTCCGAGGCTCCATTGACCACTTCTACCTGGACTGGATCTTACACCACCACTGAGATTGTGACCGGCACTGACGGCCACTCTACTCCAGTTGTCGTTGTTCCTGGTACTGAGTCTTCTGTCGCTTCCTCTGTTGCTTCTTCTGTTGCTTCTTCCGAGGCTCCATTGACCACTTCTACCTGGACTGGATCTTACACCACCACTGAGATTGTGACCGGCACTGACGGCCACTCTACTCCAGTTGTCGTTGTTCCTGGTACTGAGTCTTCTGTCGCTTCCTCTGTTGCTTCTTCTGTTGCTTCTTCCGAGGCTCCATTGACCACTTCTACCTGGACTGGATCTTACACCACCACTGAGATTGTGACCGGCACTGACGGCCACTCTACTCCAGTTGTCGTTGTTCCTGGTACTGAGTCTTCTGTTGCTTCCTCTGTTGCTTCTTCTGTTGCTTCTTCCGAGGCTCCATTGACCACTTCTACCTGGACTGGATCTTACACCACCACTGAGATTGTGACCGGCACTGACGGCCACTCTACTCCAGTTGTCGTTGTTCCTGGTACTGAGTCTTCTGTCGCTTCCTCTGTTGCTTCTTCTGTTGCTTCTTCCGAGGCTCCATTGACCACTTCTACCTGGACTGGATCTTACACCACCACTGAGATTGTGACCGGCACTGACGGCCACTCTACTCCAGTTGTCGTTGTTCCTGGTACTGAGTCTTCTGTCGCTTCCTCTGTTGCTTCTTCTGTTGCTTCTTCCGAGGCTCCATTGACCACTTCTACCTGGACTGGATCTTACACCACCACTGAGATTGTGACCGGCACTGACGGCCACTCTACTCCAGTTGTCGTTGTTCCTGGTACTGAGTCTTCTGTCGCTTCCTCTGTTGCTTCTTCTGTTGCTTCTTCCGAGGCTCCATTGACCACTTCTACCTGGACTGGATCTTACACCACCACTGAGATTGTGACCGGCACTGACGGCCACTCTACTCCAGTTGTCGTTGTTCCTGGTACTGAGTCTTCTGTCGCTTCCTCTGTTGCTTCTTCTGTTGCTTCTTCCGAGGCTCCATTGACCACTTCTACCTGGACTGGATCTTACACCACCACTGAGATTGTGACCGGCACTGACGGCCACTCTACTCCAGTTGTCGTTGTTCCTGGTACTGAGTCTTCTGTTGCTTCTTCCGAGGCTCCATTGACCACTTCTACCTGGACTGGATCTTACACCACCACTGAGATTGTGACCGGCACTGACGGCCACTCTACTCCAGTTGTCGTTGTTCCTGGTACTGAGTCTTCTGTCGCTTCCTCTGTTGCTTCTTCTGTTGCTTCTTCCGAGGCTCCATTGACCACTTCTACCTGGACTGGATCTTACACCACCACTGAGATTGTGACCGGCACTGACGGCCACTCTACTCCAGTTGTCGTTGTTCCTGGTACTGAGTCTTCTGTCGCTTCCTCTGTTGCTTCTTCTGTTGCTTCTTCCGAGGCTCCATTGACCACTTCTACCTGGACTGGATCTTACACCACCACTGAGATTGTGACCGGCACTGACGGCCACTCTACTCCAGTTGTCGTTGTTCCTGGTACTGAGTCTTCTGTCGCTTCCTCTGTTGCTTCTTCTGTTGCTTCTTCCGAGGCTCCATTGACCACTTCTACCTGGACTGGATCTTACACCACCACTGAGATTGTGACCGGCACTGACGGCCACTCTACTCCAGTTGTCGTTGTTCCTGGTACTGAGTCTTCTGTCGCTTCCTCTGTTGCTTCTTCTGTTGCTTCTTCCGAGGCTCCATTGACCACTTCTACCTGGACTGGATCTTACACCACCACTGAGATTGTGACCGGCACTGACGGCCACTCTACTCCAGTTGTCGTTGTTCCTGGTACTGAGTCTTCTGTTGCTTCCTCTGTTGCTTCTTCTGTTGCTTCTTCCGAGGCTCCATTGACCACTTCTACCTGGACTGGATCTTACACCACCACTGAGATTGTGACCGGCACTGACGGCCACTCTACTCCAGTTGTCGTTGTTCCTGGTACTGAGTCTTCTGTCGCTTCCTCTGTTGCTTCTTCTGTTGCTTCTTCCGAGGCTCCATTGACCACTTCTACCTGGACTGGATCTTACACCACCACTGAGATTGTGACCGGCACTGACGGCCACTCTACTCCAGTTGTCGTTGTTCCTGGTACTGAGTCTTCTGTCGCTTCCTCTGTTGCTTCTTCTGTTGCTTCTTCCGAGGCTCCATTGACCACTTCTACCTGGACTGGATCTTACACCACCACTGAGATTGTGACCGGCACTGACGGCCACTCTACTCCAGTTGTCGTTGTTCCTGGTACTGAGTCTTCTGTCGCTTCCTCTGTTGCTTCTTCTGTTGCTTCTTCCGAGGCTCCATTGACCACTTCTACCTGGACTGGATCTTACACCACCACTGAGATTGTGACCGGCACTGACGGCCACTCTACTCCAGTTGTCGTTGTTCCTGGTACTGAGTCTTCTGTCGCTTCCTCTGTTGCTTCTTCTGTTGCTTCTTCCGAGGCTCCATTGACCACTTCTACCTGGACTGGATCTTACACCACCACTGAGATTGTGACCGGCACTGACGGCCACTCTACTCCAGTTGTCGTTGTTCCTGGTACTGAGTCTTCTGTCGCTTCCTCTGTTGCTTCTTCTGTTGCTTCTTCCGAGGCTCCATTGACCACTTCTACCTGGACTGGATCTTACACCACCACTGAGATTGTGACCGGCACTGACGGCCACTCTACTCCAGTTGTCGTTGTTCCTGGTACTGAGTCTTCTGTTGCTTCCTCTGTTGCTTCTTCTGTTGCTTCTTCCGAGGCTCCATTGACCACTTCTACCTGGACTGGATCTTACACCACCACTGAGATTGTGACCGGCACTGACGGCCACTCTACTCCAGTTGTCGTTGTTCCTGGTACTGAGTCTTCTGTCGCTTCCTCTGTTGCTTCTTCTGTTGCTTCTTCCGAGGCTCCATTGACCACTTCTACCTGGACTGGATCTTACACCACCACTGAGATTGTGACCGGCACTGACGGCCACTCTACTCCAGTTGTCGTTGTTCCTGGTACTGAGTCTTCTGTCGCTTCCTCTGTTGCTTCTTCTGTTGCTTCTTCCGAGGCTCCATTGACCACTTCTACCTGGACTGGATCTTACACCACCACTGAGATTGTGACCGGCACTGACGGCCACTCTACTCCAGTTGTCGTTGTTCCTGGTACTGAGTCTTCTGTCGCTTCCTCTGTTGCTTCTTCTGTTGCTTCTTCCGAGGCTCCATTGACCACTTCTACCTGGACTGGATCTTACACCACCACTGAGATTGTGACCGGCACTGACGGCCACTCTACTCCAGTTGTCGTTGTTCCTGGTACTGAGTCTTCTGTTGCTTCCACGGCTGCTGTTACGTCGATCACTTCTGATGGGTCGGGTTCTACTTCGTCGGTAGTATTGTTACCTAGTGGGTTGTCGTCGATTCTGTCTGATAAGATCCCATTCCCATCGGGTGGCTGGAATGTCTCTTACATTCCTGCCTTCAGCGTTGCATCTCGTACGGAATCTTCCTTCACGTCGCTTGGTGAATCTTCGATTTCTCTGGCTGTTGCATCTACGGCAATCCCTGAGACGAATGTCAATTCTTTTACATCATCAGTTGTTGCAACTACCGAATCTAAAGTGGTTGAGTCATCTACTGGGTCGAATCGTGAGTTGACTTCTCTCTCCACGTTGACGAATGTTGTTCCTTCATCTTCCTTTATCGGCTCGGTCGCATCTAGTGTTTTGACAAAGTCAACTTTGTCTTCTGATGTGTCTTCGTACACTACGGAGGAAAGAACAATTATCTCGACTTCCACGGATGCCGTCGGTGTTACCACCATTTTAACGAGCACTTATTCTACGACTTATTGCCCTGAGACGGAGAGTGTGAAATCGAATACACCTTCTCAAGCTACCAGCATCGTATCCGGCTCTCCAGTTGTGAGCAGTTTCTCTTCTCATGGAAAGGTGACGGAGTCTTCTTCGGTGTCTGAATCTTCGTCGTATACCTCCGAGGTGAGAACTGTTGTCTCGATTACTACGGATGCTGCTGGTGCCACATCGTTTGTGACTTCGACTTATACTACAACCTATTGTCCTACAAGTACGGATGTTCCTAGCTTTACGACGGAGAAGTTCACAACTGTTGCTACTGTGAGTTACGGACCTGGTTCTTCGACGGTCACGACATTAACTCTTACACTGACATACTGTCCTGCGTCTGAGTCTTCTGCTAGACCAACTTCGGCTACAATTTCTCAGACGACCATTAGTACAGTGTCACCCCTGACTGCTTCTGTTGGACCTACGCAATCCACCGCTCCTGCTGGCCCATCTGCTGCTACCGTTTCTGGTGGCCAGGTTAGCGCTTCTTTGAGTACTGCTTCTGGTACGACTGGAAATGTTCAACCTACTACTCCCGCTGGCCCATCTGCTGCTACCGTTTCTGGTGGCCAGGTTAGCGCTTCTTTGAGTGCTGCTTCTGGTACGACTGGAAATGTTCAACCTACTGCTTCCGTTGTGCCATCTGGTACTATTAGTGCATCAAGTGGAGTTGCTCACGTGAGTTCTGTCAGCACGAGCTACTGGCAAACATCTGTTATCCCATCGCCTATTTCTAGCATGGGATCCAGTTCGGCTGTTTCAAGCGCCGTGTCTTCGCCAACTTCGTCGTCTATCCCTGTTCTCGAAGGTGGATCATCTACATTGTCGATCATTCTGACTTTGTTCTTTGTCCCATTCTTCGTTTTGTTTTTCTAGATTTTTCTAGATAATGTTTCGCACTCAGATTTTTTCATTCCTGGGTTTTTTTAGCCTTTGCTTTTCGAGATCACGCACAAGATTTCTTTCCGACAGAAAAATTCGGTACCTGAATTCTTGTTACGTGAATCAATCATTATATGTTTGTTTAGTTGTTTTCATTTGAAATACACGTTCTTTCTATTAATTTTTTGTGACCGTAAGAATAATGTCATCCATTCCATGTGGGGTTATCAGTTAGGACCGCGAGTAACGTGAACGCTACTATAAAGGTCGGGATGACCGGTTGCGAACGCGAAACGCGTCAGTTCAAAAAGTATATATCACCTATTTTGCTCAATAAATGTCACTACAAAAACCTAAGACTGAAATTTTGGTGGCTGAGTCGGCATTATGAATAAAAGCTCTCAAAGGAAAAAATTTTCGTCAGAAGTACATCGATATAGTACTTACAATATAGCCGTATCTACTCTCAACGATAGGATTATAGGAGTGGCTTCGAAGGTCGTTAGTTATGTACCACAAAGTAATTTGAAATAGAACAGAGAAAATTTCCTTTTTAAATTATTTTCTCCTAAAAAAAAAAATCTTGAGTTTGTGCTGACAATGGACGAACTTCGCTTACTAGATAATTAAATTATCGCTGAGCAAGGTGGCGGTCGTCCGTTTATAATCGGTCAATGCTGCGCCAGGAGAGTTGTTAAAAGTTACCATGTATTACCATACCTCATGGGTTTCGCGGACACCCACCTCCCTGGCCACGATACGCGTGAGTAATTTGTCGAGTAATTTTGAATGAACAGAGCTATGGAAAACAAAAAAAAAAAAAAACAATAAACTACCATTTTTATTATTGAAGCTTTTCGGGGCATGTCTGAATTTTATGACCAGGCTTTCTACAATTTCCACAAGTAGGTGGGCGACGCTAGCGCTTAGATGAACCATTCTTACCCGAAGACGCGTCATTTGTGACTTGTAATTGCAGTGCTTGTAAAGTAGATGAAAACCGTTCCGAAATCCCTTCAACTGAAATGTTACATTCATTAATGAATAGTTCCTTTGGCCTTACCTTTCTTTTTTCTCTGTGATAATGAGTAATGTGTTGAGCGTATTTTTTTGCATTGATGGCATCAGACCGTAACGCGGCATGCGCAATCTCCGGCAATTCTTGAACAATTTCTTTTTGCACGAATCCGATGCACCATAGCCATTTAAAGAAGCATCTCAAGAAAAAATTTATATAACTGATGTATGACTTCCATGACTATCAAATAACAAGAGATGCCACTTTCCAGTCGATCGTTTAATAAGCGAAGGAAGGTAACCCTTTTTGAGCAATGTGAGCCCAAGATTATTATTTGTCTATCCATTTTCACTGACAGCAATCCTCCAAGTTCTCTCAGCAACTTTATCAAAGATATCGAACCATCATACTTGTATGCGTTTGCCTTTGAAAATGATCAAGGGCGGGAGTGCGGCTCCCGACGCGCCTATACATTCAATTAAATTTACCCTTTCCCGATTTCCTGGCTGTAAAATTAATGAATCTTCACGAGCTTCAGTTCCCGTAATCACTGGTGCCACTCCCAAAATTCCCATTGAGAAACCTGTTTCATCAAAGTTGTAAACATTCTGCTTGACAATCCCAAAATCATTCATCGTGCGTTTAGCCCGGTCAAACCAATCCCTAAATTTCTCTGGGGTTTCGAACCTAGCATGGTTGCAATCACGAGGTTTTGCTAATCTTCTGGATAGCACCCCCGATCTTTTCAAGAACCTGGGGAGCCAATTTACCCCAACACTTTCGAAGGGTAGAGCTCCGTGAGCCGCGAGAATGTCACTGGCCATACCTCGCATATTCTGGTGTTGTGGAGGTATTCCCATGGACTCAATGTCGATTATCCATTACACAAGCGATTTCTCCTCAATTGATGTCAATTTTTGTTTATTTTGGTGGGCTTCTTCCTTGGTGTGCCTTCCATTGATGCGATTTTGAAGAGATTGCCTGGGTACATCTTAAGTCTTTGATAGACCACGAACAGAGACACTTGGGTCAGCTTTAAAAGCAGCAAGAGCAAACTCAATACGAGCTTTCTGGCTAAGTGTTTTCAATTTGTCGTTTTTCAGGCATTTTTGGCACGTGGTAGTTATTTTAATTGTTGAAAAAAAAAAAAAAAGCGTACCGCCCCCCGCGTATCGTGGCCGGGGGAGTGGTGCCCGCGAAACCTATGAGGTACGGTATCTTGGGATATTCCAAGATGGCAATATGTTATAATAACGAAAGCAAAGAATCCAAAGGTAAGCTCTGTACTGAGCTAAACGCGTCATCGAATAAAATAAACTTCCAAATCTATCTGATTAAGGTAGGTTTTATTGCACACAGAATTAATCTTGTCCTTTATTTTTTTTCATATTGAAAGCCATATCTGAAGAAATTTCTGAATGTTTTAATACCGCCTCACCAGAGAGACTCTATTCGAATATATATTGCGCTAAATTCTGCGTTGAGAGTATTTTTTTCTGGAAAAAAAAAATTCACGGAAAGTGCTGATTTGTATAATGTAACAATTGAATTTGTTCTTCCTATGACTTCAAAAACTTAGAAGGCTAAGCTTAAATTAACGGAAATTGCGAAGATGCTGTAACAGTTTTATAAACACCTTCACGACCCCCATGATGGCGTGAAATTGGTAGAAGTTCTTGGCATAGAAGACATGGGTATAAGGATAAATAGGTATAAGGATAAGACGACCAAATTTTTCTAATAAAAAAAATTTTGCGGTGGAGAGGCAATGTTCTTTTATCTCGTTTGTATAATAATCGTTTTCGCCCACGTTGGTGCGGGATCCACATGAGTGTCTGAGGAAGCTCTTTTTTCCTTTCAAGCGTTTTAATTATGTATTAAATATTTGCCTCGGAAAACGCCCGCTTTATATCTTGAAAGACGAGATGATTGAGGTGATAAGCAGGTTTTTTTAATTGTACGCTTTGAAATTTTATTGAATTCTGATGCTTTGTGACTTCTTACTTTCAAGCATCAAATACCGGTTCAAACATGCTGTATATAAGATGTATTGCCCGTCTAATTGATATAAAGTGTAACTAAAGGGAATGCGCTAATTCTAGTTCTATACTACCAAGGCCTACATGAAAGAAAAAAAAAATCGGGTTACTTATAGCGTAGTATCTGAGATTGTGGTTCTCAGGGATCTTCTTCACCGGGGTGATACAGATGTTACTCGTTCGTCGCCCTTCTGTCGAGACTACTGTCTGTCTGACACGTAATCACACGGTCACGTGCGCGGCGATAGGGCTAATCTCACCAATGATCACGAATACGTCAACCCTGGTGCTCAATGGAATGAAATTATTTCCAAGCCATTGAAAGCTTATTAACGTTATATCACCTTCGAATTTATTTCACAACTCCACTCATGGGTATTCCACCGCCCCAACCTTCAATTTACCTTTAACTTTCGAAAAAGTGAAAAAAAAAAAAGATGACGCGACCCTATGGCGTCTGATTAATTAATGTCAGTGACGCTCACACGACTGCTTTTTTTAAAAGGCAGTTTTTCAAAAGCTAAACTTAAAGCTTGTACAGCTTAAGTAATTTTCCCATCCATCTCGTTGAAGGTGTAATTGATATCCGTGACAATGCCGCGCGCCAGCATGGTATTATAGAAGCATTTAAACAAATTTTGAGGATCTGTCATGCACGATGACCAGTTCTTTAATAGTAGTAGGTATATATTCCATAGTATGTACGATACTTGCTTCGTTCCTTCCAAGTAAGTCACTAAGACTAGGCGGCCTTTGGGTGCCAGCCCACAATGCCGATGAGGCGTGGGACTACCGAATCTAGCTAATATAGAGGATAAAACCTGGGCATGCAGTACGAGAGTACAAATGCCTTGGAGCTGTACATGCGACTGGCAATCGTCGTATAGGACCTGACAGGATCACAATTAATTTCAAATCTTATCCTCTAGTAGTCGTACCATTTTGTTTAATAATTCCAATGTAATTTTTCTCATTTTATGAAGTTAAAACCCCCATTTTGTTCAACTCTTTAACTCGAATTTGCGCAGGTAGGGTAAGAAACGAATCACCTATTTCTCAATCAACTAGTGGCGTACAGTTATTTGAACATCAACCTCAACGATATGACCCGAAGCTACTTTTCTGACTTAATCAATAATTATGTGATGTGGAGGTACTCGCGAGTCGCTGCGATCAACGACGACTTTCAATTAATACGCGAGGGCTTTGGAACAAACTTCATATTTGTATTCTAAGAATTCACTGCACTTTCTTAGATAACTGAAGTCCTGAACAAAAATATATTGTCTTCAAAATCTTTCTCTTAAAAAGTGGTCTACTGCTTTACTGGTGACTGATAGAAAACATTTTTTTTAAAAAAAAACGTGTTTTTGCGCAAACAATTGGCGGTGGGCCTCAAACGACGGTGAGAGCAACTTTTATCTGATGGTTGGTGGGAAATAAAATCTCAAATATTATACTGCAATATTGGACCACCTTTACACTCAAAATAAGTTTTCTATTAAAGTAGTTTTACAAAATCTATTAGGTCACATCTAGTGGCCGGTTTTGACGAAGAAAAAAAGTGACACTCTGTGCGTGGTTGCAAGCCAAGAAATTCCAATTTAGACATTAAAACTTGTTTTCAACCACCACAACTGTATTAGTCTTCGCTGCTTGAGATTTTCCTGACGAGTCTGTATCATTTTCTGAGATGTCCTCTGCAACATCAGGCTGATAGAACGTTTCCGGTTGACCACCACCATGCTCGGCATCATATTGGGCCAATTGTGCAATAGGAACTTTTACCACCGTATGCCCTTGCTCTCCGGTTCCAAGTTCAAATTGTTCAATTCTGTGCTTGTAACCGCCGAACTTGGGAAGAACAAATGCCCAGATAAAGTAATAAAGTACACAAATAACAAATAACCCAATCGTTGTGAGTGGGTAGGTAGCGTAGAAAAATGAAACGTCACTTCCCTTCAAAGTTCCCTTTGGAGGCACGAAGGCCATAGCCAATACGAACCAAGTCCACAAAATAGCGATGATAAGAACGGGTGTCCAAATGTGGAATTCTCTGTATCCCAAGCCAAGTTTCTTGCGATGATATCTGAGCTTAACCAAGCCCACGAATAACAACATATTGAAAATATAACTGGAGTATGATCCTAAGTCGACCACAAAGTTATACGCATCTCCAGGAGGTGGCGCAAGCAAAACTATGATGTTAATCAACAAAGTAATGAATGTGGGGAAAATCGGAGTGCCCCATGGTTTCACGCTCGTCCAGAGACGCGGATATGGCAAGACTCCCTGTCTGCCACATTCTCTCAAGGATCTCGAATGCGCGATAAAAACACCAAGCAAGTGTCCAAAGGCAGAAATAACCACGAACACATCAAGCACAATGGAAGCTCTCTTTCCAAAAACTTTCTTGAAAAATATGGAAGACACTAAACTTCCAGAGTGTTTTATCTCACTTACAGATCCAACACCAGCAAAATATGCAGTGACCACCAAAATGTAAAGGATGAAAATGAAAAACATCGTAAGAGGAACATATTTTTTATAGGCTTTAATCGTATTCTTGGGGGCGGTTTCAGCGACCACATTGAAGGCGTAGCCAGAGCCTCCGTAAGAAAATACAACCTTAAGAATTGCATTAGAAATTGCATTTCCATCGGTAGTAGTTCCCTTCCATGCATCCTTAAATATGTCATGAGTATTACCTACCTTTGTGTGACCACCGAGAACAACGAGACCAGTAATAGCAACAAACAAAATGAAGATCACTTTCACAAATCCAATGAAGTTGTTTAATCTCACTGCAAACTTAGTGTTGATGGAAACAATACCAAAGCAAAGAATCAAAGGTGCAAGCGCCAATCCTCTTTGCTGCCATGCTGTAGGGTGATGACCAGCTGCACTGAAAATATATGAGGCAAATGCTGAGGCGGAAGACGTTGCAAAAGACAAGATCACAGTGGTTGCTGCATATACAACTGGCATCATGAACCTAGGCTTGTTATATGCCTGTTCCAAGTATACAACTTCAGCACCAGATCTCTTGGGAAAGTACGTGACGTACTCGATGTAGACGCCAATTTGAAACATAGTGATAATAAAACCAACAACCCAAAAAACATAACTGGCCCCAACAGATCCCACGGATTTCAAAACAGAGGCAGGTGTGACAAAAATACCCGTACCAATAACACCTTGAATAATAAGATAAACAATCGTGAAAGAAGAAGCTTCGTAACCTAAGGGCGATACTTTTTCAACTGGGGCACCATAAGAGTCTTGGCCATCCGTTGAACTTGCATCTGAATCGACGACGATTGGTTCGGGATTTATACCAAACACGATCTGAAGCACGACCGGTTTCACTTTTTGCCAAAACAGCATATTTGTTCTGTGAGGGAATTGGACTCAAAATGATATTTTTTTAATTAAAAATTCAGGAAACTATCATTGGCTTTATATTTATATCGGAGCATCACGGCACAACACGCCTTCGGCTTGAAAAAGGCGCTCGGCGAGGGAAGTGTGGATGCGAAAGTGTGGTGCAGCTCGAATTCGCCGATGAGATCAAACACTTTAAAAGAACTCATCACTGAGTCTGAAATTCAATGCGAGAAATGGAATATTAGTGGTGAAGTTTCGAGAATTACGATATCTGTCTTTTTTCTGTTTTTTTGTTTTTTCTTGTTCTGTTGACACTGGTCAATGGGCAAATTCTTGGAAGAACATTTTAACAAAACCGTGGCTTCGGGTTGAGCGGGTTTCGAATTACGACATCAGGCGTAATTTCCTTTCTTTTCCCGATAATTCTGTATAGAGCGTTCCCAATGGGGTATAGTGCATAGGATTGTGAATCATCGTGTCATTTTGAAGGGCTGATTTGTTCGTAATGTCACGTGCAAGCATCCTTCATATCACTGGGATACGGCGATGCGATCAGAAATATGTGTGAGCCACAGTTTTTTCAGATACCAAGAAAAAAGACATGCAAGATAAGGAAATTTCAAAGTAAACTATTTCGAGGTAAAAAAAAAAAAAAAAAAAAAAAAAAAAAAAAGAAAAAAAATTGAAATTAAATCTCAAACTTGTTTACTTCAATTAAAACTCTCTTGAAGCCATTCCTACCCACAAAGCATTGGCTGATCACATCAGGTATCTTCGACAAAATACCTCAAGCTATTCCTCGCAACCTTTCATTCACAGAGTTTCTTTGTGTTCAGGATTCAATTTCTTTAGACAACAAGTTGTACGTGCGTCAATTACCTTATAACCTAGCAGTTCCGGGTCAATATTTTGCAAAATCATGAATGGCTTTCGTTTACTAAATTTTGAGGGTACAATATCTTTATTAATTCACGCTTGATGGTACTGGCTATTAAATTTCAAGATTGTATACAGAAATGATAATAATGATGCTTTCAGATGTGTTAGCGTATAATCAGAATGTATGAGAATATTCACGTGAACTGGGTCACTTGCAAGAAGCGAATCCGGCAATGCCCTTAGAATCGGTCCTGAGAACGAAAAATAGGACTTCTCCGCTCAGGAATTTGACGGGGGCTGAGCCGAGTTCCTACGATACAATACATCGATGTATTCTAAAATACATTTTTACATGGAACCATTTGTGTGATCATAAGATGCGAATTCGAAATATCTTCAGGGATTTCTTCCTACTCGAATGTGAACGACTTTCTCCTCGAACTGTGAGGATATCAGCTAGGAGTCTAGGGCCGGAGGCTTACAGCCCGAACCAATAAGAGAGACCCGTAGTCGGAGATTGTGTAAAGGACTGTGTCCCACACGACCTCACGATGGATGAAGCAAAGATCAAGCCATCTTAGGTCTGATCGAGATGTACACTTACCCCGCTCCCTTTCCTTTTGAAAAGTCGGAGTCTTTCTTAAATTGTCTTAAAAAGAAAAATATTGATGTTCTAATTTGATAGAATTTTTCCGCCCTTCTCTTAGTATTACCGTATCCCATGATTCGCGCGGGCACCTAATCCCCCGGCCAGGATACGCGTGAGTAATTTGTTGAGTAATTTTGAATGTGCAGAACTAAATGATAAACTATCTTTTTTATTGTTGAATCTTTTCAGGACATGTCTGAAATTTATGACCAGGCTTTCTACAATTTCCACAGGTAGGTGGACTACGCTTAGGTGAATCATTCTTACTCAAAGACGCGTCATTTGTGACTTATAATTGCACTGCTTGTAAAGTAAATGGAAAACATTCCAAATTCTCTTCAACTGCAATATCACTTTCATTAATGAAAAATTCCTTTGGTCTTACCTTTTTGTTATTTCTGTGAAACTCAGAAATGTGTCAAGCGATTTTTTATTACATTGATGGCATTAGACTGCAGCGCGGCATGCGCAATTTCCATCAATTCTTAGACAATCTTTTTTGAACGAGTCTAATACACCATAGCCATTGAAGAAATTATCTCAAGAAAAGATTTACGTGACTCATTTACTTGGGAACACTTCGAAGGGGACGGAAAAGAATTAGGGGTGCTCGAATCCTGGTCAGTGCTCGATCCCGTATAGGATTCAATGGTTCAACGAGGTGACGAAGCTTAGAAATTACATGGTCTGGATCAACCGAAAACAACCAGAGCTGTTCGAAATGAAAAACCAATCTACTTTTCAGTGAATAATTTTTCCCTTGCTTTGCAATAAACGTCAAGAAATTTGAAATTTTCGATTGATTAAACCCCATTGCGAATCTCTTTATCAACGAGCACCCTATACTGCTTTTTTTAGTTCGGAAAAACATACCGAATCGAAAGGTTGAAGGCGATAGAAAACGTGTAAGACATATACTGGACTTTAATAAAAGGAATTTCACAACCGTCCTCAAATCTCGGTGTCAAATGACTTCTATTGCCATCAAATAAAAAAGAAATCCACTTTTCTGTCGATCTTGTAACTGAAGGAATGATAACCTTTTGAGCCTTGTGAGCCCATTCTCATTATCCATCGATTTTCACAACAGCAATTATCCAAGTTACATCGGCAGCGTTATTAATGGTATCGAACCATCCTACTTGCATGTGCTTGTTTTTGAAAATGATAAAAGGTGGGAGTGCGGCTCCCGACGCCCCTACACCTTCAAATAGAGTTACTCATTCCTGATTTCTTTTTCTTTTTCTTTTTTTTTTTTTTTTTTTTTTTTTTTTTTTTTTTTTTTGACAAAAATCAATTCTAAGTGGTGTCCAAAGATCACTATTCGAAAAGCGGGTTCGGGGTTTTTTTCGGCGTATTTAGATACTGTATTTTTTTTTTTTTTCTCGCTCACTACAGCAGTGCACCAATGGAGTCAACCTCAATCGAGGAAATTTTCGCGAAATCAGATATCATGCAAAAAAAATTGCGACGGAACAATTTTGTATGTAACGAGTCAACTTTTTGAATCGAGGAAAGAGGAAACTTTTTTTCGAAAAGTTGACTCCTCAAAATCAACTCGTTATAGACGAACTAAACGGTCTAGAGTGCCATAAATCTTTATTTTTTTTTAAATATTAGAGATACGAACACCCCCGATTTTCACTGACATGTTGATGCATGTAATTTTGCGTGTTTTTTGGCAAGCGTGAGTGCTTGGAAGACGCGATGCGTTTCGGCACGCGAATATAATCATTTCTCTTCGGACAAAAACCATTGCTTATTTAACAAAGGAGACATCTTTCACCTGATTAGGGCTCATTTAGTTTCACTCTTGTCTTTTTTAAGTAGTCAATCCCCTAATAACTGAAAGTTACATCAATAATGCCCAGGTCAATGGTCGTTGAGCTTCCTCGTGAGGTCTCGACATTGGCACAGCGTGAGGGGATACAACTTCACAAGCAAGCACATCCTCGATGAAAGCTCGTGGATATTCGACAGCATTTCATAGACAACGAAAGTCTCACACTTTCTGTAAGTGCCATTTCAAAAATTCTTTAGAAAAATCTCCCACCGAAACTTCCTCCAGGTAGAAATAAAGAGAAAGTTAAAAGCACTCGTCAAGCGAAGTGGCCTGATCTCGAGCGTGCCATTTTTCTGTACCACCAAATTATGGAGGCCACTGCAGCTGTCACTCAAGAAATGCTTCGAAGTGCCTTGGACATTCTATGGGAAAAGATGTATCCAATCAACAGAAACATGACTTTGATCGTGGATGGTTCCGCTTGTTCTTAGACAGACACGACCTTAAGTTCCGAACGAACCACGGAGAGGCAGTTAGTGTCAATATGGAAGCTATCAAGGAAAAAAATGAAGAACATTAAGATTGAAATTCTGAAATACGACGCGGAGAATATTTACAACTGCAACGAGTCTGCGCTTTTTTGGAAGCAGAACATAATAAAGGTTATTCAGCTCAGATACGCGAAGGAATTAAAACCTACTCTCAACGATTCACAATTCACTTTTGTTGCAATGCCGATGGAAGTGACAAAATTCCATTGTGGATCATCAGCACGGCAGCGAAATCCCGTTCTTTCGGAAGCAAGAATAATAACTTCGCAAACCTTAATTGTGTCTACATACACAATGCTACTGCTTGGATGAATACGGAAATCATGATTGAATGGCTTAGGTACTTCAAGGACCGTGTGAAAAATCAAAAGAAGTTAAAGGAGGGTGAGAAAGTTCTTTTATTGACGGATAATTTTAGTGCTCATGTAGCTGCTGAGAAATAAGTCGGTGATCTTACACACACGAAAGTTCTTTTCTTACCAGCAACTTCCACCCTGAAAACACAACCACTCGACCAAGGTATTATTAAGTCTTTCAAGGGTTTGTACCGCAAGAGATGGCTGCGTTTTATGGTTAAAAAACTCATTGTTGAAAATTTGGACCCGGTCAAATGCATGGACATACTAAAAGCAATAACTTGGACAATAAATGCATAGTCTGATATTACAACCGAATATATCCTGAATTGCTGGAGACATGCCAAAATTCTTCCCGTGAGTGCCTCTATGGATGTGCCTTTGGAAATATTAGACAATGATCCTCGCGAAGAGATTCGTCAGGGGCTTGTCCAGTTTTGGGAAGCTGACTATTTGGATAGAGACGTTGATGTGGATAGGTTCATTGACCCAGACTATGAAGCCATTGATGACGGATCCGGAGAAGAACTCTATGGCGCCCTTTCCAATCACTTCGGATGGAATATCGCAATAACCCAAACCGATGACTTTGGCGACAGCGTAGACGATAGTTCTTCACAGATGGATATCGAGACAGTGACAGTGGAAGATTTCGATGATACTGCTCAAATTAAACCGCCGACATATGACCAGGCTCTCGAAATGCTCGAGCAATTTGGTCGCTTTGAGGCGGTTCAAAAAGATAGTCTACCAGAATTCATGCATTTCTTGTCTGAGTACGAGGAGCATATAAGAAAAAGACATATAAGAAAAAGACAAAACCAAAATGTCCGTCAGAGGACAATCACCGATTTTCTTTTCAAACACTGGCCGTGAGGCCAAGAAGTATATATCCTATTAATTAGATCAATAATTAGATCATTATTGTGATCATCCGTCAAAAAGGTCACGTGCCGTTATGTATGCAGGTAATTCAATAAACACCAGTACATCCCTGATTCAATCGAGTCAAAACAGGTATCGAGTCAACCTTTCTTTTGAAGAGGATAGTTTCCTCCATCAGTGAACCACTGTAGCTCCAAAACTCGCATCAGGATCGCCCTCGTGATGTACTCACCTCAAGTTCCCAGTCAATTCCTGGACCACCGGACGATGTACAATCCTCAGAATGCCGGGTACAGTGTTCAAATATATAACGGGCCACCCCACAGCAGACGCGTATTTTGAAATATTTGTTTAGAAGCTCAATTTTTTGGTGCCAATGGATGAATTTAAGGAAGAAATTCCGGTTGAAGTTAAATACGGCATTATTTTAGTAATTTAATTAAAAGAGTTGCAATAATCTCATCTATCTGTCGTTTAGCATAGCTTTTGCAGGTGGCCCGCACCACGTTTTAGGTCCGGAATCACGAGCAGCAAAACAGGCTAGAAGTGAACAAAAACAAAAAGTGGCATAATACGATTGAGGATCGTTGAAATAATGGATAATCGATCTTCACTGCTTCAAAGTGCGTCCAAAACATATAAGGGGTTAAAAAACCGGCAATAAATTACTCATGGGGCGTGGAATGGGCCCACCACCTACAGTCGGGATTAATTTGCTATCAAGATACTTAAAAAATACAATGAGCTCAAGAAAAGCTTTTTATACCCCATTAATGCATGTATCCTAATTTGAGAGATCAGAATAAATCACTGAATGGTTTAATCGCATTGAAAACACCATCGTCGAATTCGTCATCGGCATGCACGAGGTTTACACCGTTGACGAGACTATTTATGCCATATGGATTTTAGAAATAGCTAATTGCTTACTAGGGCTGTATTCCATGAAGATACAGTAAATAGTCAACCAGTAAACCGTCAATGAGTCACTAATATTGAATATGTGAGTGTTATGGGTGTCGCTCTTCCTCACTCCTTTAATTTCATACGCGCTCCGTTGCAAAAGGGCTAATGCTGTGGCTTACCGTCCAATTGACAATGAGCTTTGACTGAAAATGAATGGAATAATGTAGCTGACACGTACCTGGACCAAAAAAAAAAAACATTGGGTCAAAGACGCATTGTATGAAGTGATTTCTTTGCCTCTACCTTTTGAAAGTCACAACAATCATTTTACTCACAATTTCAAATAAATCATTGAAAAGTAATATATTTTCAGTTTATGCCTATCCATAAACTCCATTGACTTCAAATAATTGATCTTTTCCGCTTGACCTTCTTGAAGCGGGAATACAAAAAATCATTTAGCAAACAAGCATTATTGAGGGTTCACAATATTGAAAAATTAAATTCTTATAAACATACACTGGTGCCAGAAGACAGGCATTTAGGGCCAATGATTTTCAAAATTTCTATAGATCTGCTGGTCTATACCCTTCAAATCGTAAATATGTGCTCCAAGTCCCCTTTCAGAATTTGTATATCGACACCTAAGCTCGAAGCAGAAACTGGAAACTGAATAGGACCCACAAGCACACTCAAGAAAAATCAAGAACTCTTCAAAGAATCGAAAGGGCTAGCATACCCGATGAATTATTTGCTTTTACAAGGCGTTGATGACACTATAAGTCCTTTAAAAGCACCTTTGAGAAAAGTTTTGAAGTTGTGGCACAGCTTTTTCCATCCCGCAAAAGTTCCCTCGCAAAAAGAGACGAAATGACGCAGTGCTGCAATATTGAAGTAAAATAAAAAAAAAATCATTTTGGTAGGTAGTATTCTGGCCAAGGAGGACTTTTTTCCATCAATACAGCAGCCCAAGATTGTTAAACCGACGAAATGATCGTGTCGGCCAATTACGAATCGCCGGAGCGAAAAATCCGATAATATACATGCGGATTGTGTCCTATCCGGGGAGTACATTAAAGACTAAGAGGCATGAATAATTTCAATCTTTAAAACTTAGCTGTTAAGTTGTTTAAATAGTTTTGATATGTGGCGAAAGGCCAATTTTGCGTTCGGCTGGCCCCCATACTGTTGCATATGGTAGCCCTCTGAAACTATTTCCTCTCAGCGCACTTCAACGCTACCTCTGGTTGTAGGGTATGTACACTACCCAGTTTGAGAACTGACAAGCGGAGTTCCGGTTCAATGCAAAGAAACCTTGAGAAAAGGTTACCCGCAAAAATAGCTCATGAACCCAATGTCTTATTAATTTGAGTCAGTAAACTGAATAGGTGACTGAGTATAATACCAACGCTCAGTTCAAATTCGTAGAACAGTGGTACCTAATGTCTACTCTATTGAGTCTTATGAAGGTCTTGGCAAAGTTGTTCCGTAAGTTTAGCTTCCTCACTAAGTTGCATCTTGATGAAGATGACAACGGCTTAGTTTGTTTGATACAGTGACGTCCGCGCTAAAGCAAGAATCGCCGAATCACTATTTTTCTACATCTTTGAGAGTTTTGGTTTTCCTAATATTCTAGAACTAACGTGTTTCATTTCGTCCCACTCTGCTTTAAAAAGTTCCCCTACGCGACTGTATCGGGTTTTGTATACATTTTGAGCACTTTATATGTGCTCTAGTCTTCCTTTAGATGTAGAATTAACTTTGTTTCCTTTGTCTAACCTTCAGAATACTCTAAAAGTGCTCAATCGAAATTGTTCATGTTAGAGAGGGTAAACATGCTGCGTCCAACTGGATTGAATAATAGTTTTTTAGCAATAAATGTCCTAGAATTTCAAAAGAAATAGTTGCATGCTCAGAGACAACACTGGCCGAAATATCTTGTGTATTTCCCTCACTACAGTTTAAGGAGCTCAATTCTTGGCCGTCCATGCCGATTCCAATTCCATGTAGCCACAGCCATGAGCGGCCAACTATGCCTGAGGGGGGGGGGTGTGTAATTCCCCAGGTGCAGTACTGCTAGTCGCAGGATGAGCTCCACTCAGCATCTAGGTTCATTATTGACCTATCAGCGTTTCCCAAAACTGAGCGTAGCGTCACCTCACGTGACATACGTCCAGGAATCGTTTTTTTTTTCTTTTTGAAAGAGGTTGAATCGTTAACATAGCGTGCGCGTCACAGTAAACAGATTTCACAGAAGCCGGATCGCGCGAGAGACCCTCGATATTTAAAGTGCTTTATTTGATTAAAAATTATAAAAATCATATTAGAGAAAATGTCATTTGTGTATTTCCTGGCTCTTTACATGTTCCACGTCTCTTAATGCGTCGTTTAGGCGAGCCATTGCTCTGGAAACTGACATCGCGAGAATTGGCAATTCTGGCTGCATAAGCTTCTGTCGTCTCCAGTAATGGTGGGAACACTTCCTCAATCGAAATGTCGCTTTCGTTGCTTGTCCTCTTGCGGCTGAGACTGTTCCTTTTGTTATTTTTCTCTAGTGTCTCTCGTAAAGTCTTGTTCTCGTCGCACATAAAGTATAGAGAATTCAAGGTCAATTTAAACCCCTTACATATTTGGATTAATTGACACTTTATTGGACTAGAAACAATGAGCGAGTACTTTGAAGCAGCCTCTTTCATTGAAGCCAATTGTTGATCAAGTTCATGGGGGTTTGTGGGTGTTGAAGGAGTCCAACGATGCTCAGGGCTCACGGTCGGTGTTGAAGTAGAAAGGCTAACATCTAGTTGAAAAATGACGGCTTGGGGTTCTAAAGGCCACACATCGGAACCTGAGAAGCTGTTTTTTATTGTCAGTGAATTTAAAGCCGAAATACGTGCTTTTGGGTACTCAGTTATGAAAGTAAGCTTGTCGATGGCGACTACTTCACTGCGCGAATTAATGATTCTTTGTAACTTTTCTTTAAAGTTGCAAAACACCCCACACCAAGTGGCTATAAAAGATGAGATGAATGAGGCAGCACTTTAAGGGGAATTGTTTTATTTTACTCGCGACATTTAAAAAATTCCGGCGTTGTGTGGCTTCCATGGCCGTCAATTATTAAAAGACGGTAACGTGGTTTAGCACCACACCGGCCACTTGCGCGCACCGGCCAAAAAAAAAAAAGACGCGTCTAAACTAACTTTTTCTTTTATTTAAACACCCACCATGGAACCACTTCCTGCTAAATCGACTCCAAATATGGAGGATAATGAGATCAGTGTCTTAAAAGCCAAAAAGTATTAAAAGAAAATGAAAATGTATCAATTCGCTCAGCTGCAAAGCGTTTTGGTGTAGCACGCACAACTCTTCAAGATCGCTTAAAAGGTCAAAAGTATCGTCATAACTAGGGAGAACAACCACAAATTGACAAAGTTGGAGGAGTTATCACTTCGGAGATGGATACTCTCGATGGATACTCTCGATGGATCTGCGAGGAGCAGCCCCTAGGTCGAAAGATGTGCTACAAATGGCTAATTTGCTTCTAGCAAAACGCGGAAGTGCCGATCCTCAGAAGGTTGGATTAAGTTGGGTTGACAGATACGTAAAAAGGCAGGAAATGCTTCGGAAAAAATTTTCAAGAGGCCTTGATTATAAAAGAGCAAAATGCTCTGATCCCGAAAGAATTAGAGCTTGGTTTGATTTGGTAAAGCACACGACCAAAAAGTATGGCATTCAAGACGACGACATCTACAACTTTGATGAGACTGGGTTCGCGATGGGACTCGTTAAGGCAGCAAAAGTCATCACTAGATCATCTTATCATGGCAGGAGACAAGTCTTACAACCTGGGAATCGTGAGTGGGTCACTACAATCGAGTGTACGAGCGCATCTGGATGGGCTTTAAATCCGCGCATTATTTTCAAAGGAAAGAAATACATCAGGGGCTGGTTTAAAGGCATAGAAAAGAAATGGAGATTTAGTGTCAGTGATAACGGTTGGACTAACGATAAGATTGCTTATCTTTGGCTCAAAAATACTTTCATTCCGGAGACTACCACGCGAACTAAAGGAACGCATCGACTTTTGATACTCGATGGCCACGGAAGCCATTTGACACCACAATTCGACAATTTATGCAGAGAAAATAATATCATTGCACTCTGTATGCCACCACATTCGTCACACATTTTACAGCCCCTTGATGTCGGATGTTTCTCGACATTGAAGAACAATTACCATCTGCTCATTGATCGTGCGTCGCGCGAAGGCCATCGTAAAATTAACAAATTTGGATTCCTCCGTGCTTACCCCAAAGCTAGGAAAGAAACTTTTTCGGAAAGGGTTATCAAAAGCAGCTTTGCCTCTACCGGTCTAGTACCTTTGAATCCCGAAAGAGTCCTCTCAAAGCTCACTATTAGGCTTCGTACGCCTTCACCACCGCCAGAACAAGACACTGTATCGGAGCCAATAACTCCTACAAATCAAGAGGGAATTTTAAAGCACGAAGCGCTCATGAAATCCATCCATAGACAGAGATCTAGAAGTCCTTCAACCCCCGAAAAGACTTTAGTAAGACAGCTTTTTAAGTGTTCGCAAGTTTCAATGCACAAGGTCGCATTTCTCGAACACGAACTAAAGACATTACGCGAGACCATGGAGATAACAAGAAATGACAAAGCCAGGTCCCGAAAGCAGATACCCCAGGAAGGTGACATTTCAGTTGAGGAGGTCTTAGAGAAATTTCCAGACCCAATTATCACAGAAGAATTACAAATTAATGAAAACCATGATCCGGTTCCTGCGATTTTGCAGCCACGTCAACTGCTGTCAAGACTATGTGGAATTTGCAGAAAACCAGGACATAGAAGACAAACATGTTCTAAAAACTCTAATTAATTTTTTATCTACAAAAAATGCCATTTGTGGCAAAATTTAAGCGTTTTAAAAAAAAAAACTAACTAACTATGCCGGTGCGCGCAAGTGGCCACCACGTGGCCGGTGTGGTGCTAAACCACGTTATATTTTTTGAACAAACGCGTTTCTGGCGCGAATCTGGCTTCTGTGAAATCCGGGTACTGTGACGCGCACGTTACGGGCTTTATGTTGGAGAATACGACAACTGGGTTTCAGATGCGCGCCCTCTGCCTGGTAGGTAACTACGGTAGTAAAAGATTATCACGAGGTTCGACTTATTGCACTAAGTCTACGTCCTCAAATAGATTATAATAAACTATTGCTATCGGTTAATTTCAGATAACCCCTTTAAGAAGAGAGAAAAATTTTCTCCCTTCTTTTCTCGCGCCGCGACCTCCCGTCCCATCTCGGTGGTCGTGTCTTTACCATGCTCCCTCTTTTCCCGCTCCCAAATACCATAATAACCTACACTTTATCCTAATAAAGGTTTCCCATACATTAGTATCATCATGCTGTACACTTTAAATAGGAGTTCAGTCAATACTATTACGGTCGCGTGGCCTGATCTCAAAAGTAGATTCAAAAGATTAAACCCCCACTAACGTGCGCTCTACTATAGTGACTTGAATGTGAGGAAAACCGGATGTATCAAGATGTAGGACCCAAATGGCAATGTCTGTCACGAGTTATCAAGTAAGTGGAAAAACGGTCGTGCGGTTGCGAGATGCGACCACCCGGCCGAGGTAAAACATCTGGGAAAAAAGTCGAAACTTGATTTTGACCTTTACGGGTTTTTCAAGGTGGTGGATATCCCTAAGTGATATAAATATATAAAATATTAGAGACTGTATACACTCGAAAAAACATTTACACTTTAACAGGATGTGAACGAAATGACCGGATTTGAGCGCGAAACGTGCCTGTTCAAGAGTATACATCTGATTAAAAAGCGAATGTGGTAGTTCCACCATCACTTTCAAGACTATATAACCATAGCAAGCCTCTCACTTCACCCGAAACTAGGGGAAAAGTGCTTTAGCTAGCATGTGTTTGCAATATGAATGAATGATACGTCATCTTCCCAATTGAAATGTTCGCCCATGCTCTCTTCATTTCCCAAGGCAAAAAAGACACAGGGTCAGAACCTTCAGGTGCCTCTTCCCCTTTGCGAGTACACCCTTCTTTTCCAATTTTACCAATGCTCATAAGAGGCGTCGGCCGGCGCTGGAATCTCTTTGAGATTCATAGGTTGGGAAAACCCAATTTCTTGCAACCAGAATTTTGAAGATTCAAATTAGTGATGGGCGTGTGAAAGAATACCATTCTTAGAACTGATTGTGAACAAAGATAAAATTTCCTTATTTTTGCAGCCAAGTCGAAAGTTGGAACACACGATCCAAAATGAAAGAGATGTAGCGCCAACAATTCCAATTTATGGAGCTCCTTCCAAAAGGTTTTTCATCTCTTGGTTAGGCGGGTCGTGGGACAGATCTTTGTAAACCGTCCAGGCAATTTTTTTCCTGCTCAACAATTTGAACTCGTTCTAATCAATAGTCTTCCTCTCATGACCCTCAAGATGGGGCATCTAATGTATGAGTTGATCAAGGGATGAATCTTCATACCCATGCCCTAGAGGCGTGCTTTAAAAGACCGCGTGTCCTAGGTACCGCCTTTTTCCATGATTCTAAGTACTGGATTTCATTCCACTCGACTGTTCAAATAGCCTTCTCGATTTCTCAATTAAAAAGTCTAGACAATATCTTTGACACTTATTTTATCATCACTCATCAGGATTTCGCCATGTGATGAAGGAATTTGAACCTGAGGTATTTGGTGTGCCATTCGTCCTTTTCTTATAATGCACTCACTAGTATCACGAAAACGGATAATTAAAATTTAAAAGGATTTGATGAAGAGGGCAGTGTACATAAAAGCCCTCAATGAAAATAAAATTCCGTCAGAAATATATCCATCTAGTGCTTATAACATACCCCTCACTACTCTCAAGGATAGATGAGAGGAGTGCCTTCCAAGGTCAAAAATTGTTCACCACGATGTAATTTAGAAGAAGAAAAAAGGTATTACTTTTAAAGTATATTCTCCGCAAGACTTTTCTTGAATTTTACTGGCGATGGATGAAGTTCGAAATGGTCACGGTGAAAGGTGACGGACGTCCGTTTGAAATCGGGAAATGCCGAGCAAGGGATTTGTTGGACATTAATATGGGTTATCTTTGAGAATATCAAGGGGTGAAATATCAAAATAGCGAAAGCAGAAGATCCAAAGATAACATCTGGATGGGTTGCGCGAGTGAATGAGAAGATGATAAAAATCGATATAAAGTGAAATTTCAGTACACGACTGGCAACTCAATCGAAAGGAGTGAATCATCTTCAAATAATTGACTGTCACGGGAGCCACACACTTACGAAATTTTCTCATATTATGTGGAGGGAAAGAAATCTGTACAAAATGCTTCCACGCTCTTGTCAGCCGCTTAGAGTTGGTTGTTTTTCCCCTTTAAAGAAAAATCATTAATTATATATTGGAAACTATTCGCGTCATTAAGCGGGTCAATTAAACAAGCTTGGTTTTCTTAAAGAATACCCAAAAGCACTCATCCTTGAATTTATTTTACTGACTACAGAAAAATGCTTCTTTGCTTTCGGATTGTGGAATTTGGATCTTGAATTTAATATTCCCCTCGTCCTGAATATCGTGAACGAGGCGACATCTCGTCACCACACGACTCCGTGCACAATCACGATCATTCACGTGATCTCATATGTCATCTGGTCTTTCCCGTATCTTGACATAAGGTTTACGAGAGTCTAGGGAAAAAAGAAAAAAAAACGTTTCAAGCCTCAATTGCAAAAGAATAAGCACACAAACCCGTCTTTCTATTGAGGGTACATTCCCAGCATAAAAGAAAAGACAAGTATACAAAGCCCTAATAGCGCGATGCTGTTGTCATTTATGGTCCTTCACCATAGCACGTGACCGCAATGATAATGGAAAGAAGATTTTCCCCACCCAATTTGGTGGCGAAAGTTTTTCTCTCTGGTCTTTACTCGAAATTTAGATAGATGTATATACACATGCGGATGTATATTGTACGATAAATAAGACTGAATCACCTTTATAATTCGTTTTTGTGTAATATCTTAATTATTAGAGTACAAGCATTTAACACACTATTTTTAACAATGCTCGCGATAATTGTTCCGAGAGCGTTCGGTCGTATCAAAAAAACAAGTTAATTTCGAACATGTCAAAAAACTAGAAATATAGCTGGTTTTGTTTACGTGTAGAGGTATTATTATTTATACTGCTAATTTTCTTTGACCTCCGAATACCAGACCTGCGTAAAAACCATCTCTATATATAATTTTAGCTACTGTGGTCTAGACCGCCTATACGAGGGTAAGACGGGTTTGTTTAGGGACTTCCTTTGTTCAGACTAGCCCGGCTATAAATAAAACGACTTTTGCAGCATAAAGCTTTGGTATACTGTTGGGAACTTTCCATTTCTGCTAATTAGTCTATACATGAACGGTTATGGTGATCCAAAAAATTCTAGCACTGCGTTAATGTATCTGAATCTATGTTGTAATATACGGTCCTGTACCTCATCACGTGACTGCAATAATGCGACGTTGCTAGGAGTGAATATTTTCCCCAACCAATTTAAGATATTGTCAGGTTTGGGCTGGTAACATTGCCCGTTAATGCATGATTTTGTAGTATATTCAGAAGAGATAACCAGCTAAGTAAAGAAGATTATTCCCCAGAGGTATCGCCACTATTTACAATAATCTGATAGAAGTATATGACTTCACCAGCAAAACCAGCACGACGCTACACCTAAGTGACACATACGCGAAAGGTGGTATGAGTAAGGCATAGGTGAGCTGGACATAAGACCATGTATTGAGCGAAGCACGATACCGGGACCCTGACACTCAAAGAGTTTGCAAAGCAAGTCATCGCTTCCTTTCTCTTTGAACTTTTTAACGACCTCCCAAACGCCAGACCAGCAGGTTTCATTTATATCGACTACATACCAAAATCTGAAACTTGGTACACTGCATCATCGCTGCGTTTTATTAGCTCCTACCTTATGACCCTAGTAAAATGATTCCACTACACGAGATTTGGTTATTTTGTCAATTTATCCCTTCTACCCTTCTCGTGTACATCTTTCAATAGTGCAGAGTCATGGAGGATTTCATATTTTTATTCTCTTTTTTGTTTCAAAGAGATCGCCTCCTGAATTAGCTAGGCTGAAATAACTCGATGGTCTTTTATTACCGAGTAGTGATTTCACACTAATCTGACACAAAAACCGCACCACTTTCATATCTTGTTGAGTTCTAGCTGACCTCTCCTTCGTGGTGCGAAAAAGTTAAAAAAAATTCTTCCGTATTTGCCTTACTACTTTTTTTTGTTTGATTCAAGAAAAGATCGAATTGTCGAAAAATATTTAAATTGAATTGGAAAAAAAGACATACTCCTGGTAAATGTATGCGGTTATTGGATACCCCGACTTTGCAAAGTCTGACCATCCTTTTCCGCAATGACACGTTGTTCAAAGAAACTTCACCTATAATACAATCACATTTCATATCATATTCAGAGTAAAAAGAAAAGAAAAGGCTTCAGATCAAGCTCTTCTTTAAGATCCGTTGTCTTTCTCTTTGGGTAAGATTTGTCTTATTAAAAAAAAAAAAATCATCTTAATATAGGGCATTTTTTCCAATTCTTTTTTTTTTTTTTTTAATTCTTATTTTTTTACAAAAAAATTATTTCTCCAATTAAGAGACAATTTTTAAGTGCATTTCATCATGAATACCATTTGTTCAAGTTCAAAAATGAGCACTAAAAATTGGAAAATATAAGGATCCATCAATTAATTATCAGAAGTCCTCCTTTTCATTCTTTATAAAATATAGTAAATTTTAAAAACCAATTTTCCTTTTCGTCTGGTTTTGTTCACAATTGTTATTGCGGAAATAATGGTCGACCCACCAAGCCAAGTTTTTAGTCGCCAGTTAGTGGTGACATCCGCGACTCAAAGCGACCTTTCCCTTGCCGCGCTTCAACAGAGTGTTTGGTTCCATAAATCTTTTAGAAAACCTAACCAACTTTTCCCGTCTCAAACGGACTGATATGCGTCAATAGGTGAAATAACTGATTGGAAAAAATTTAGGATGTCTTATTTCCGAACTATTGACATAGCAAAGATCAACCTGATCATTCTCGTTTGCAATCACTTTCCGGGAAAATGAGTGGAAAAGAACAAGAGCTTGCCCATGGAAATATTAAATTCATCATTTTTTTTCATGGCCCCAAAACGTTATTTTCATTCTCCACTCAATATTCAGCCCTATCTTCACCTAACCTAGACATTTGTAAGACCAGTAAATGGAATTGGTGTGGAACCCTCTTTCGTCTTCAATTAGACTGTCTCCAATAGGGGTGGATGCATCTTTCTGAGATTATAAATTTAGCAACCATGGATTAATGGGGTATAACACCACCTGTAACTGACAGCATTAGTGTGTTCTCCCTGGTATCCAATATAGAAGGACCAGTCCCGCGGGCTGGTGAAGTGTCTTTACGAGCGTCCAACGTCTGTGTGTGGAAGAGGATGATCGACATTGTAGCCCAAGCCCCTAACCTTGAAGGAAGTCAGTTCTTTTTTATGTTTCCACGTGATTTTTTTTTTTTTCTCATAAACCATTTATTTTGCCAACTAGTAATAAATCACCTTCTCAAAAACGCTTTTCAAGAATATTCGAATGGAATGTGTCTTACGCCCTAATTTTTAAGTAAGTTCGAGATTTTTTCAAAGACTTGAACTGCAGCTAAATCTGTAGACTAGGGAACGAATATTCGACGTTTTTTCTTCTCGGCCCTAAATAAATGGTCATCTAAAATGATTTCAGTATACGCTGTTGCATTGAATACTTCAATGTCCTTGTTTAGTGGGACACATAATCAACTCTAAATTAATAAATAGGTAATGGAAAAGGAAAAATAAAAACTAAAAATAAATTTGTGTGACTTCAAGTTTCGGGAGATCGGAAAAATGACCCAAAGAGGGGAAGAACGAGGGGATTAAACCTGCGGAAGAGCTTTGAATATATCAAGATCATTTTTTACGACTAAATATTAGTTCTCAAGGTAAACCGCACCAGACAGCGAATCTAGTTTACGAAGAGAGTAATTAAAAAAGCCCCCAGACAACTTCTAAGAGCGGAAACCCTTCTTTTATTCTTAAAGGGCTTATCGCGTATGCGGTTGTTGGGCCCGCTCACTAAATCCACTTCCTCGTGTAACGATTCAAACCTTAGAGAGGAAGACATACTTCGAAATCTCCCGGTAACCCGCCCCCCTTCTTCCGCTTTCAGAAAGAAGGCGGATGTCATTCATATTTTGCCCGTCATAATGTTAAACCGTAAAGTAATATATGTTTTGGCCCGAGATATCACTTATGCTTTCTGTTTTATCGATCGTCTGTGTCGAAAGAAGAACACTCATCTACGGAACACGCGGCTCAAAAAATAAAAAAATTCAAAATACTAGTTTTAAAACGGTTTGATTCTGGGCAAGTGGGTGTTACATTCCTCTAATCTTGATGATTCACGATCTGAATTTATTATGGGGTATAGATAGTGTGAGAAATTTCTGTTTCGTTCTTCGTGATACCGACCTCCTATCTTAAATTTTCATTTAGAAATTTTCTACTTCTCTAAAATCAGCCCCGGTAAGGGACATTTAGCCTTTAAAAAAACAAAAATTGGGGAGAGTTAAAGGGGGCGCAACATGTCGTTGAGCGCATGAACACGATCCGTATTATGCTTGCTCCTTGACGTCACTACAGAAACTGCGATTTTAGGTTGCTATTGCATGCGATAGCTTGAAATGGATGATAAAAGGACTGAGGTGCTTTCTAAAAGAGAACAGCACTGTATATTATTCACTAATAGCAAAACATGATGCATATTTGGAGCCACAATTTACTTTTAGTCCTAATGTGGAAGCCAGTAGTATATATTGCGAAATGCCTCATTTCCCAATTCGGCTTGTGGGGGAACTGATTGTTGTTGTTTTGAAGTTTATCCTTAGTTTTCCAATGCAAAGTTTAGACTATAGTTTTCTTTTTTTTTTTTTAAAGAATAAGACCAGAAGGGAAAAAAAGAAAACATAAGAGATATCCCGGCCAATAATTTACACTACAGGTAAAAATTTTTCGGATGTTGATTGATGACCACTCGGGCAAAAAATGCGAACAATGCCCAAAATAGGTTGCGCGCTCAAAGACTTCGGGTGAAAATTAAAACATTCTTAAAACCCAACGTTTTCCTCCTCAACATCTTCGAACACAGAACCATTAGGACTGTGAAACCAAGTGCCTCAAATAATATACAAATTTCTCTGAAGTGTTCTTGGCTTTTTTTTTTTTCTATCTTTCGGCGAGAAAAAAGAAAACGAAACTAATCGGTAAAAAAACAACAACAACAGTTCTTACAAAAAGCTTTCTTTTACTGGATTAGGAGTTGCGCCAGCTATTTTTAGAAGAAAATGCGCTGCCCGAACAATGTAGTTTGTTCCTAATGCGTTGTCCAGACAACCCCTGTTTCTCTTTTCTTCTTGATCAATCAACCCTAAATATTATACACCGGAGAAAAGGTAACCCAAAGCAACATCCTGATTAGTGTTGCTAATAGCAGGTTATGTATGGCAGGACTTCAGCGTATATAACAGATTTACACTGAGAACTTAGATAAATTAGCGCAAAATTTTAAAGAGTGCCCCTTTAAATTTCTGATTCTTTGGCAAGGAACAATCAATCAAAAAGAGGGTGAGCTTGACGTATTTTAAATCTAAAGGACTAATTGCACGGAGCAACTTTGGCTGAACGGACTACAAGTAAATGCTCCTATTCGCAGCGTCTATTCCTATTGTATATTTTTAAAGACACACATACGGAAAAACCTTCGGATATCATAAGGTTCGATTCTTGCCTATGTTTAGCAATTTCGGGAAATTATTGTACTAAAATAAGTTTTTGAAAATGATCTTGTAATGTTCAAGTTCATACTAAAAAGAAATGGTGATCTTTAAAATGCTCAAAAATTTTACCTCTCTTGATGCATGTGGGCGCGAACTATGTTCGTGAAAATGCGCTCGAAGAGCAATCGAAAGGGATTTCGTTGGTGGGCGGGATAAAATTGATTTCGGAGCAACCATTATTGCATGCCGGAAATCGCGCAAATATATCGGTAACTTTAACCGGGTCGTGTACAACCAATGCAAGCAACTTTCGCACCAAATCCGCTCCAAAATTTTTCGTGGCAAAACAAAAATTGGTCATAAGTCCGGCCCTCCCCCTTCGCGAAAAAAAAACGAAAATTTTCTTCTCACTATAATAACCATTTTTTTTTGTCTTCTTGCTAATTAATGATGATATCAGGCTTCTACGCTGTGGTACTTGTGACCACATGCTTTTTAGACTTGGTAGCTGGAGTCACTATTAGTCAGAATACAGTTAAAGATTCTGACTTTGACTTCAGCCTGGATCTTACAGTTAACTCAGGGGTATATTATTCTGTTGTGAATAATGCCCTCACTTCAATCCTGGGCTCCGTGAATAACCAGGGTGGATTTTACACTACGAGTTCCGGCTCTGTCCCGGCTTCCGTTCAAATGACTGGTTCGTCTTTCGTGAATAACGGTGTGGTGTCCTTCAATGGATTAGAGTCAAGTACCGCCTCAACGTTCAGACTTACGCCTAACGGCCCTTTCACCAATACCGGAAAGTTATACTTAAGTACTTTTCAATTACCTAGCAGCGGAAACACTTTTACAATCAGTGGTCTGAGATTCACTAATCAAGGTCAAATTGTTTTGAGATCCAAAGTTGATCGAGCAAGTACATCGTTTGGTCCGATCACTAACGATGGATCTATTTGTTTGCACAGGACTACCTGGTCGCAGTCTAATTCTATTTCGGGTAGTGGCTGTATCACTGTTGGTTATAATGCGGAATTGACATTGCGGCCAAGCTCTTATACTTATTCTCTGTCACAAACAATCTTTATGTACAATTCTGCACAGTTGAATATTGTGGGATTTTCTGCTATAAGTTTTGGACTGAGTGACACTCCAACGATCAATGTATCTGGCTTTGGTCTGGGAAACTCGATTTTTGTTGATGTTGCATTTACCTCGTTTGATTACAGGAATGGTATATTGTCCCTTAATTATGGGTTTGGTTCTTCGATCAAGTTGAGAATTGGAAGTGGATATTCTTCCAGTAAGTTTAGCAGTAAACTGAGTGGACTTCTTGGACTTTCTGGAAAAACTATCAGCTACAGTGATGGATTTCCAGGCTCAACTCCTTCACAGTGTAATTGCGCAATGCTGCCCCCAACAGTCAATACTGCTATATTTACCGCGACCAAAAAGACTCTGACTCTGACAACTCGTACTAAGCGTCGTACTAAGACTCAAGACTCTGGAAATACTTCAACGGGAGACGATGATCTGTCATCTACAACATCTTCTACCACTCGCAGAACTACGTCGACTTCTACAACTCCGAGAACTACGTCGACTTCTACAACTCCGAGAACTACGTCGACTTCTACCCGGAGAAGAATTACTAGAACAAGAACCAGAACTCGTTCCAAGACTGGGCCTGGTGACGATGATGATGATGATGACTCTACTTCCTCTTCCTCTTCTTCGTCTCGTTCCCGAAGAAGGATTACTAGAACAAGGACCAGAACTCGTTCCAAGACTGGGCCTGGTGACGATGATGATGATGATGACTCTACTTCCTCTTCCTCTTCTTCGTCTCGTTCCCGAAGAAGGATTACTAGAACAAGAACCAGAACTCGTTCCAAGACTGGGCCTGGTGACGATGATGATGATGATGATGATGACTCTACTTCCTCTTCCTCTTCTTCGTCTCGTTCCCGAAGAAGAATTACTAGAACAAGAACCAGAACTCGTTCTAAGACTGGGCCTGGTGACGATGATGATGATGATGACTCTACTTCCTCTTCCTCTTCTTCGTCTCGTTCCCGAAGAAGGATTACTAGAACAAGAACCAGAACTCGTTCTAAGACTGGGCCTGGTGACGATGATGATGATGATGATGATGACTCTACTTCCTCTTCCTCTTCTTCGTCTCGTTCCCGAAGAAGGATTACTAGAACAAGAACCAGAACTCGTTCCAAGACTGGGCCTGGTGACGATGATGATGATGATGACTCTACTTCCTCTTCCTCTTCTTCGTCTCGTTCCCGAAGAAGGATTACTAGAACAAGAACCAGAACTCGTTCCAAGACTGGGCCTGGTGACGATGATGATGATGATGATGACTCTACTTCCTCTTCCTCTTCTTCGTCTCGTTCCCGAAGAAGGATTACTAGAACAAGAACCAGAACTCGTTCTAAGACTGGGCCTGGTGACGATGATGACGATGATGACTCTACTTCCTCTTCCTCTTCTTCGTCTCGTTCCCGAAGAAGGATTACTAGAACAAGAACCAGAACTCGTTCCAAGACTGGGCCTGGTGATGATGATGATGACGATGATGACTCTACTTCCTCCTCTTCTTCTGCACCTTCGACTACTTCTAACTCGAAGAGAAGAAGAACTAGGACTAGAACCAGGACCAGAACTCGTTCGAGAACTGGACCTGGCGATGACGATGACGACGATGACGACTCTACTTCCTCTTCTCCTTCAGCATCTTCGACTACTTCTAACTCGAAGAGAAGAAGAACTAGGACCAGAACCAGGACCAGAACTCGTTCGAGAACTGGACCTGGCGATGACGATGACGACGATGACGACTCTACTTCCTCTTCTTCTTCAGCATCTTTGACTACTTCTAACTCGAAGAGAAGAAGAACTAGGACCAGAACCAGGACCAGAACTCGTTCGAGAACTGGACCTGGCGATGACGATGACGACGATGACGACTCTACTTCCTCTTCTTCTTCAGCATCTTCGACTACTTCTAACTCGAAGAGAAGAAGAACTAGGACCAGAACCAGGACCAGAACGCGTTCGAGAACTGGACCTGGCGATGACGATGACGACGATGACGACTCTACTTCCTCATCTTCATCCACATCTTCGAAACCATATTCTGCAACGGCGTCCACCACAACTACCTCGGGGGACGATGCTTCTGATGCTAGCTCTTCAAACATGTCTTCGGTAGCAAAATCTACAGGAATCTCTTCCACATCAACCTGGACTGGTTCGTACACTACATCCTCGACCGTCACCGGCACTAACGGCCTCCCCACTCCCGTCGTGATTGTTCCAGGTGGTGCTATTTCCTCTTCCACTTCTTCTTGGACTGGGTCTTACACCACGACTAAGATCGTGACCGGGACTGACGGCCAGCCTACTCCAGTTGTAGTTGTTCCTGGTACCTCTTCTTCTGTTGCTTCTTCTGTTGCTTCTTCTATTGTTTTTTCTGTTGAATCGTCTGTTGGATCATCGGTTGCCCCATTGACCACATCGATTTGGACTGGATCATACACCACCACTTCGACTGTGACCGGTTCTGATGGCGTTGCCACTCCTGTTGTGATTGTTCCTGGCGGTGCCACTTCCACTTCTACTTGGACTGGATCTTACACCACCACTTCGACTGTCACTGGTTCTGATGGCCTTCCAACTCCTGTTGTCGAGATTCCAGTTTCGAAGAGTTCTACTTCGATCTGGACTGGATCATACACCACCACTTCGACTGTGACCGGTTCTGATGGCGTTGCCACTCCTGTTGTGATTGTTCCTGGCGGTGCCACTTCCACTTCCACTTGGACTGGATCTTACACCACCACTTCGACTGTCACTGGTTCTGATGGCCTTCCAACTCCTGTTGTCGAGATTCCAGTTTCGAAGAGTTCTACTTCGATCTGGACTGGATCATACACCACCACTTCGACTGTGACCGGTTCTGATGGCGTTGCCACTCCTTCCACTTCTACTTGGACTGGATCTTACACCACCACTTCGACTGTGACGGGAACTGATGGTCGCGAGACCCCTGTTGTCGAGATTCCAGCTTCGAAGACTTCTACTTCGATCTGGACTGGATCATACACCACCACTTCGACTGTGACCGGTACCGATGGCGTTGCCACTCCTGTTGTGATTGTTCCTGGCGGTGCCACTTCCACTTCCACTTGGACTGGATCTTACACCACCACTTCGACTATCACTGGTTCTGATGGCCTTCCAACTCCTGTTGTCGAGATTCCAGTTACGAAGACTTCTACTTCGATCTGGACTGGATCATACACCACCACTTCGACTGTGACCGGTTCTGATGGCGTTGCCACTCCTGTTGTGATTGTTCCTGGCGGTGCCACTTCCACTTCCACTTGGACTGGATCTTACACCACCACTTCGACTGTCACTGGTTCTGATGGCCTTCCAACTCCTGTTGTCGAGATTCCAGTTTCGAAGAGTTCTACTTCGATCTGGACTGGATCATACACCACCACTTCGACTGTGACCGGTACCGATGGCGTTGCCACTCCTGTTGTGATTGTTCCTGGCGGTGCCACTTCCACTTCTACTTGGACTGGATCTTACACCACCACTTCGACTGTGACGGGAACTGATGGTCGCGAGACCCCTGTTGTCGAGATTCCAGTTTCGAAGAGTTCTACTTCGATCTGGACTGGATCATACACCACCACCTCGACCGTGACCGGTACCGATGGCGTTGCCACTCCTGTTGTGATTGTTCCTGGCGGTGCCACTTCCACTTCCACTTGGACTGGATCTTACACCACCACTTCGACTGTGACGGGAACTGATGGTCGCGAGACCCCTGTTGTCGAGATTCCAGTTTCGAAGAGTTCTACTTCGATCTGGACTGGATCATTCACCACCACCTCGACCGTGACCGGTACCGATGGCGTTGCCACTCCTGTTGTGATTGTTCCTGGCGGTGCCACTTCCACTTCCACTTGGACTGGATCTTACACCACCACTTCGACTATCACTGGTTCTGATGGCCTTCCAACTCCTGTTGTCGAGATTCCAGTTTCGAAGAGTTCTACTTCGATCTGGACTGGATCATACACCACCACTTCGACTGTGACCGGTACCGATGGCGTTGCCACTCCTGTTGTGATTGTTCCTGGCGGTGCCACTTCCACTTCCACTTGGACTGGATCTTACACCACCACTTCGACTATCACTGGTTCTGATGGCCTTCCAACTCCTGTTGTTGAGATTCCAGTTTCGAAGAGTTCTACTTCGATCTGGACTGGATCATACACCACCACTTCGACTGTGACCGGTACCGATGGCGTTGCCACTCCTGTTGTGATTGTTCCTGGCGGTGCCACTTCCACTTCCACTTGGACTGGATCTTACACCACCACTTCGACTGTGACGGGAACTGATGGTCGCGAGACCCCTGTTGTCGAGATTCCAGTTTCGAAGACTTCTACTTCGATCTGGACTGGATCATACACCACCACTTCGACTGTGACCGGTACCGATGGCGTTGCCACTCCTGTTGTGATTGTTCCTGGCGGTGCCACTTCCACTTCCACTTGGACTGGATCTTACACCACCACTTCGACTATCACTGGTTCTGATGGCCTTCCAACTCCTGTTGTTGAGATTCCAGTTTCGAAGAGTTCTACTTCGATCTGGACTGGATCATACACCACCACTTCGACTGTGACCGGTACCGATGGCGTTGCCACTCCTGTTGTGATTGTTCCTGGCGGTGCCACTTCCACTTCCACTTGGACTGGATCTTACACCACCACTTCGACTGTGACGGGAACTGATGGTCGCGAGACCCCTGTTGTCGAGATTCCAGTTTCGAAGACTTCTACTTCGATCTGGACTGGATCATACACCACCACTTCGACTGTGACCGGTACCGATGGCGTTGCCACTCCTGTTGTGATTGTTCCTGGCGGTGCCACTTCCACTTCCACTTGGACTGGATCTTACACCACCACTTCGACTGTGACGGGAACTGATGGTCGCGAGACCCCTGTTGTCGAGATTCCAGTTTCGAAGAGTTCTACTTCGATCTGGACTGGATCATACACCACCACTTCGACTGTGACCGGTACCGATGGCGTTGCCACTCCTGTTGTGATTGTTCCTGGCGGTGCCACTTCCACTTCCACTTGGACTGGATCTTACACCACCACTTCGACTATCACTGGTTCTGATGGCCTTCCAACTCCTGTTGTTGAGATTCCAGTTTCGAAGAGTTCTACTTCGATCTGGACTGGATCATACACCACCACTTCGACTGTGACCGGTACCGATGGCGTTGCCACTCCTGTTGTGATTGTTCCTGGCGGTGCCACTTCCACTTCCACTTGGACTGGATCTTACACCACCACTTCGACTGTGACGGGAACTGATGGTCGCGAGACCCCTGTTGTCGAGATTCCAGTTTCGAAGAGTTCTACTTCGATCTGGACTGGATCATACACCACCACTTCGACTGTGACCGGTACCGATGGCGTTGCCACTCCTGTTGTGATTGTTCCTGGCGGTGCCACTTCCACTTCCACTTGGACTGGATCTTACACCACCACTTCGACTATCACTGGTTCTGATGGCCTTCCAACTCCTGTTGTTGAGATTCCAGTTTCGAAGACTTCTACTTCGATCTGGACTGGATCATACACCACCACTTCGACTGTGACCGGTACCGATGGCGTTGCCACTCCTGTTGTGATTGTTCCTGGCGGTGCCACTTCCACTTCTACTTGGACTGGATCTTACACCACCACTTCGACTGTGACGGGAACTGATGGTCGCGAGACCCCTGTTGTCGAGATTCCAGTTTCGAAGAGTTCTACTTCGATCTGGACTGGATCATACACCACCACTTCGACTGTGACCGGTACCGATGGCGTTGCCACTCCTGTTGTGATTGTTCCTGGCGGTGCCACTTCCACTTCCACTTGGACTGGATCTTACACCACCACTTCGACTGTGACGGGAACTGATGGTCGCGAGACCCCTGTTGTCGAGATTCCAGTTTCGAAGAGTTCTACTTCGATCTGGACTGGATCATACACCACCACTTCGACTGTGACCGGTACCGATGGCGTTGCCACTCCTGTTGTGATTGTTCCTGGCGGTGCCACTTCCACTTCCACTTGGACTGGATCTTACACCACCACTTCGACTGTGACGGGAACTGATGGTCGCGAGACCCCTGTTGTCGAGATTCCAGTTTCGAAGACTTCTACTTCGATCTGGACTGGATCATACACCACCACTTCGACTGTGACCGGTACCGATGGCGTTGCCACTCCTGTTGTGATTGTTCCTGGCGGTGCCACTTCCACTTCCACTTGGACTGGATCTTACACCACCACTTCGACTGTGACGGGAACTGATGGTCGCGAGACCCCTGTTGTCGAGATTCCAGTTTCGAAGAGTTCTACTTCGATCTGGACTGGATCATACACCACCACTTCGACTGTGACCGGTACCGATGGCGTTGCCACTCCTGTTGTGATTGTTCCTGGCGGTGCCACTTCCACTTCCACTTGGACTGGATCTTACACCACCACTTCGACTATCACTGGTTCTGATGGCCTTCCAACTCCTGTTGTTGAGATTCCAGTTTCGAAGAGTTCTACTTCGATCTGGACTGGATCATACACCACCACTTCGACTGTGACCGGTACCGATGGCGTTGCCACTCCTGTTGTGATTGTTCCTGGCGGTGCCACTTCCACTTCTACTTGGACTGGATCATACACCACCACTTCGACTGTGACCGGTACCGATGGCGTTGCCACTCCTGTTGTGATTGTTCCTGGCGGTGCCACTTCCACTTCCACTTGGACTGGATCTTACACCACCACTTCGACTGTGACGGGAACTGATGGTCGCGAGACCCCTGTTGTCGAGATTCCAGTTTCGAAGAGTTCTACTTCGATCTGGACTGGATCATACACCACCACTTCGACTGTGACCGGTACCGATGGCGTTGCCACTCCTGTTGTGATTGTTCCTGGCGGTGCCACTTCCACTTCCACTTGGACTGGATCTTACACCACCACTTCGACTGTGACGGGAACTGATGGTCGCGAGACCCCTGTTGTTGAGATTCCAGTTTCGAAGACTTCTACTTCGATCTGGACTGGATCATACACCACCACTTCGACTGTGACCGGTACCGATGGCGTTGCCACTCCTGTTGTGATTGTTCCTGGCGGTGCCACTTCCACTTCCACTTGGACTGGATCTTACACCACCACTTCGACTGTGACGGGAACTGATGGTCGCGAGACCCCTGTTGTCGAGATTCCAGTTTCGAAGAGTTCTACTTCGATCTGGACTGGATCATACACCACCACTTCGACTGTGACCGGTACCGATGGCGTTGCCACTCCTGTTGTGATTGTTCCTGGCGGTGCCACTTCCACTTCCACTTGGACTGGATCTTACACCACCACTTCGACTGTGACGGGAACTGATGGTCGCGAGACCCCTGTTGTCGAGATTCCAGTTTCGAAGACTTCTACTTCGATCTGGACTGGATCATTCACCACCACCTCGACTGTGACCGGTACCGATGGCGTTGCCACTCCTGTTGTGATTGTTCCTGGCGGTGCCACTTCCACTTCTACTTGGACTGGATCTTACACCACCACTTCGACTGTGACGGGAACTGATGGTCGCGAGACCCCTGTTGTCGAGATTCCAGTTTCGAAGAGTTCTACTTCGATCTGGACTGGATCATACACCACCACTTCGACTGTGACCGGTACCGATGGCGTTGCCACTCCTGTTGTGATTGTTCCTGGCGGTGCCACTTCCACTTCCACTTGGACTGGATCTTACACCACCACTTCGACTATCACTGGTTCTGATGGCCTTCCAACTCCTGTTGTCGAGATTCCAGTTTCGAAGAGTTCTACTTCGATCTGGACTGGATCATACACCACCACTTCGACTGTGACCGGTACCGATGGCGTTGCCACTCCTGTTGTGATTGTTCCTGGCGGTGCCACTTCCACTTCCACTTGGACTGGATCTTACACCACCACTTCGACTGTGACGGGAACTGATGGTCGCGAGACCCCTGTTGTCGAGATTCCAGTTTCGAAGAGTTCTACTTCGATCTGGACTGGATCATACACCACCACTTCGACTGTGACCGGTACCGATGGCGTTGCCACTCCTGTTGTGATTGTTCCTGGCGGTGCCACTTCCACTTCCACTTGGACTGGATCTTACACCACCACTTCGACTATCACTGGTTCTGATGGCCTTCCAACTCCTGTTGTTGAGATTCCAGTTTCGAAGAGTTCTACTTCGATCTGGACTGGATCATACACCACCACTTCGACTGTGACCGGTACCGATGGCGTTGCCACTCCTGTTGTGATTGTTCCTGGCGGTGCCACTTCCACTTCCACTTGGACTGGATCTTACACCACCACTTCGACTATCACTGGTTCTGATGGCCTTCCAACTCCTGTTGTCGAGATTCCAGTTTCGAAGAGTTCTACTTCGATCTGGACTGGATCATACACCACCACTTCGACTGTGACCGGTACCGATGGCGTTGCCACTCCTGTTGTGATTGTTCCTGGCGGTGCCACTTCCACTTCCACTTGGACTGGATCTTACACCACCACTTCGACTGTGACGGGAACTGATGGTCGCGAGACCCCTGTTGTCGAGATTCCAGTTTCGAAGAGTTCTACTTCGATCTGGACTGGATCATACACCACCACTTCGACTGTGACCGGTACCGATGGCGTTGCCACTCCTGTTGTGATTGTTCCTGGCGGTGCCACTTCCACTTCCACTTGGACTGGATCTTACACCACCACTTCGACTATCACTGGTTCTGATGGCCTTCCAACTCCTGTTGTTGAGATTCCAGTTTCGAAGAGTTCTACTTCGATCTGGACTGGATCATACACCACCACTTCGACTGTGACCGGTACCGATGGCGTTGCCACTCCTGTTGTGATTGTTCCTGGCGGTGCCACTTCCACTTCCACTTGGACTGGATCTTACACCACCACTTCGACTGTGACGGGAACTGATGGTCGCGAGACCCCTGTTGTCGAGATTCCAGTTTCGAAGACTTCTACTTCGATCTGGACTGGATCATACACCACCACTTCGACTGTGACCGGTACCGATGGCGTTGCCACTCCTGTTGTGATTGTTCCTGGCGGTGCCACTTCCACTTCCACTTGGACTGGATCTTACACCACCACTTCGACTGTGACGGGAACTGATGGTCGCGAGACCCCTGTTGTCGAGATTCCAGTTTCGAAGAGTTCTACTTCGATCTGGACTGGATCATTCACCACCACCTCGACTGTGACCGGTACCGATGGCGTTGCCACTCCTGTTGTGATTGTTCCTGGCGGTGCCACTTCCACTTCTACTTGGACTGGATCTTACACCACCACTTCGACTGTGACGGGAACTGATGGTCGCGAGACCCCTGTTGTCGAGATTCCAGTTTCGAAGAGTTCTACTTCGATCTGGACTGGATCATACACCACCACTTCGACTGTGACCGGTACCGATGGCGTTGCCACTCCTGTTGTGATTGTTCCTGGCGGTGCCACTTCCACTTCCACTTGGACTGGATCTTACACCACCACTTCGACTATCACTGGTTCTGATGGCCTTCCAACTCCTGTTGTTGAGATTCCAGTTTCGAAGACTTCTACTTCGATCTGGACTGGATCATACACCACCACTTCGACTGTGACCGGTACCGATGGCGTTGCCACTCCTGTTGTGATTGTTCCTGGCGGTGCCACTTCCACTTCTACTTGGACTGGATCTTACACCACCACTTCGACTGTGACGGGAACTGATGGTCGCGAGACCCCTGTTGTCGAGATTCCAGTTTCGAAGAGTTCTACTTCGATCTGGACTGGATCATACACCACCACTTCGACTGTGACCGGTACCGATGGCGTTGCCACTCCTGTTGTGATTGTTCCTGGCGGTGCCACTTCCACTTCCACTTGGACTGGATCTTACACCACCACTTCGACTATCACTGGTTCTGATGGCCTTCCAACTCCTGTTGTCGAGATTCCAGTTTCGAAGAGTTCTACTTCGATCTGGACTGGATCATACACCACCACTTCGACTGTGACCGGTACCGATGGCGTTGCCACTCCTGTTGTGATTGTTCCTGGCGGTGCCACTTCCACTTCCACTTGGACTGGATCTTACACCACCACTTCGACTATCACTGGTTCTGATGGCCTTCCAACTCCTGTTGTTGAGATTCCAGTTTCGAAGACTTCTACTTCGATCTGGACTGGATCATACACCACCACTTCGACTGTGACCGGTACCGATGGCGTTGCCACTCCTGTTGTGATTGTTCCTGGCGGTGCCACTTCCACTTCCACTTGGACTGGATCTTACACCACCACTTCGACTATCACTGGTTCTGATGGCCTTCCAACTCCTATTGTCGAGATTCCAGTTTCGAAGACTTCTACTTCGATCTGGACTGGATCATTCACCACCACCTCGACTGTGACCGGTACCGATGGCGTTGCCACTCCTGTTGTGATTGTTCCTGGCGGTGCCACTTCCACTTCTACTTGGACTGGATCTTACACCACCACTTCGTCTGTGACGGGAACTGATGGTCGCGAGACCCTGTTGTCGAGATTCCAGTTTCGAAGAGTTCTACTTCGATCTGGACTGGATCATACACCACCACTTCGACTGTGACCGGTACCGATGGCGTTGCCACTCCTGTTGTGATTGTTCCTGGCGGTGCCACTTCCACTTCCACTTGGACTGGATCTTACACCACCACTTCGACTGTGACGGGAACTGATGGTCGCGAGACCCCTGTTGTCGAGATTCCAGTTTCGAAGAGTTCTACTTCGATCTGGACTGGATCATTCACCACCACCTCGACCGTGACCGGTACCGATGGCGTTGCCACTCCTGTTGTGATTGTTCCTGGCGGTGCCACTTCCACTTCTACTTGGACTGGATCTTACACCACCACTTCGACTGTGACGGGAACTGATGGTCGCGAGACCCTGTTGTCGAGATTCCAGTTTCGAAGATTCTACTTCGATCTGGACTGGATCATCACCACCACCTCGACTGTGACCGGTACCGATGGCGTTGCCACTCCTGTTGTGATTGTTCCTGGCGGTGCCACTTCCACTTCCACTTGGACTGGATCTTACACCACCACTTCGACTGTGACGGGAACTGATGGTCGCGAGACCCCTGTTGTCGAGATTCCAGTTTCGAAGACTTCTACTTCGATCTGGACTGGATCATACACCACCACTTCGACTGTGACCGGTACCGATGGCGTTGCCACTCCTGTTGTGATTGTTCCTGGCGGTGCCACTTCCACTTCCACTTGGACTGGATCTTACACCACCACTTCGACTGTGACGGGAACTGATGGTCGCGAGACCCCTGTTGTCGAGATTCCAGTTTCGAAGAGTTCTACTTCGATCTGGACTGGATCATACACCACCACCTCGACTGTGACCGGTACCGATGGCGTTGCCACTCCTGTTGTGATTGTTCCTGGCGGTGCCACTTCCACTTCTACTTGGACTGGATCTTACACCACCACTTCGACTGTGACGGGAACTGATGGTCGCGAGACCCCTGTTGTCGAGATTCCAGTTTCGAAGAGTTCTACTTCGATCTGGACTGGATCATACACCACCACTTCGACTGTGACCGGTACCGATGGCGTTGCCACTCCTGTTGTGATTGTTCCTGGCGGTGCCACTTCCACTTCCACTTGGACTGGATCTTACACCACCACTTCGACTATCACTGGTTCTGATGGCCTTCCAACTCCTGTTGTTGAGATTCCAGTTTCGAAGACTTCTACTTCGATCTGGACTGGATCATACACCACCACTTCGACTGTGACCGGTACCGATGGCGTTGCCACTCCTGTTGTGATTGTTCCTGGCGGTGCCACTTCCACTTCTACTTGGACTGGATCTTACACCACCACTTCGACTGTGACGGGAACTGATGGTCGCGAGACCCCTGTTGTCGAGATTCCAGTTTCGAAGAGTTCTACTTCGATCTGGACTGGATCATACACCACCACTTCGACTGTGACCGGTACCGATGGCGTTGCCACTCCTGTTGTGATTGTTCCTGGCGGTGCCACTTCCACTTCCACTTGGACTGGATCTTACACCACCACTTCGACTATCACTGGTTCTGATGGCCTTCCAACTCCTGTTGTCGAGATTCCAGTTTCGAAGAGTTCTACTTCGATCTGGACTGGATCATACACCACCACTTCGACTGTGACCGGTACCGATGGCGTTGCCACTCCTGTTGTGATTGTTCCTGGCGGTGCCACTTCCACTTCCACTTGGACTGGATCTTACACCACCACTTCGACTATCACTGGTTCTGATGGCCTTCCAACTCCTGTTGTTGAGATTCCAGTTTCGAAGACTTCTACTTCGATCTGGACTGGATCATACACCACCACTTCGACTGTGACCGGTACCGATGGCGTTGCCACTCCTGTTGTGATTGTTCCTGGCGGTGCCACTTCCACTTCCACTTGGACTGGATCTTACACCACCACTTCGACTATCACTGGTTCTGATGGCCTTCCAACTCCTGTTGTCGAGATTCCAGTTTCGAAGACTTCTACTTCGATCTGGACTGGATCATTCACCACCACCTCGACTGTGACCGGTACCGATGGCGTTGCCACTCCTGTTGTGATTGTTCCTGGCGGTGCCACTTCCACTTCTACTTGGACTGGATCTTACACCACCACTTCGTCTGTGACGGGAACTGATGGTCGCGAGACCCCTGTTGTCGAGATTCCAGTTTCGAAGAGTTCTACTTCGATCTGGACTGGATCATACACCACCACTTCGACTGTGACCGGTACCGATGGCGTTGCCACTCCTGTTGTGATTGTTCCTGGCGGTGCCACTTCCACTTCCACTTGGACTGGATCTTACACCACCACTTCGACTGTGACGGGAACTGATGGTCGCGAGACCCCTGTTGTCGAGATTCCAGTTTCGAAGAGTTCTACTTCGATCTGGACTGGATCATTCACCACCACCTCGACCGTGACCGGTACCGATGGCGTTGCCACTCCTGTTGTGATTGTTCCTGGCGGTGCCACTTCCACTTCTACTTGGACTGGATCTTACACCACCACTTCGACTGTGACGGGAACTGATGGTCGCGAGACCCCTGTTGTCGAGATTCCAGTTTCGAAGACTTCTACTTCGATCTGGACTGGATCATTCACCACCACTCGACTGTGACCGGTACCGATGGCGTTGCCACTCCTGTTGTGATTGTTCCTGGCGGTGCCACTTCCACTTCTACTTGGACTGGATCTTACACCACCACTTCGACTGTGACGGGAACTGATGGTCGCGAGACCCCTGTTGTCGAGATTCCAGTTTCGAAGACTTCTACTTCGATCTGGACTGGATCATACACCACCACTTCGACTGTGACCGGTACCGATGGCGTTGCCACTCCTGTTGTGATTGTTCCTGGCGGTGCCACTTCCACTTCCACTTGGACTGGATCTTACACCACCACTTCGACTGTGACGGGAACTGATGGTCGCGAGACCCCTGTTGTCGAGATTCCAGTTTCGAAGACTTCTACTTCGATCTGGACTGGATCATACACCACCACTTCGACTGTGACCGGTACCGATGGCGTTGCCACTCCTGTTGTGATTGTTCCTGGCGGTGCCACTTCCACTTCTACTTGGACTGGATCTTACACCACCACTTCGACTGTGACGGGAACTGATGGTCGCGAGACCCCTGTTGTCGAGATTCCAGTTTCGAAGACTTCTACTTCGATCTGGACTGGATCATTCACCACCACCTCGACTGTGACCGGTACCGATGGCGTTGCCACTCCTGTTGTGATTGTTCCTGGCGGTGCCACTTCCACTTCTACTTGGACTGGATCTTACACCACCACTTCGACTGTGACGGGAACTGATGGTCGCGAGACCCCTGTTGTCGAGATTCCAGTTTCGAAGACTTCTACTTCGATCTGGACTGGATCATACACCACCACTTCGACTGTGACCGGTACCGATGGCGTTGCCACTCCTGTTGTGATTGTTCCTGGCGGTGCCACTTCCACTTCCACTTGGACTGGATCTTACACCACCACTTCGACTGTGACGGGAACTGATGGTCGCGAGACCCCTGTTGTCGAGATTCCAGTTTCGAAGAGTTCTACTTCGATCTGGACTGGATCATACACCACCACTTCGACTGTGACCGGTACCGATGGCGTTGCCACTCCTGTTGTGATTGTTCCTGGCGGTGCCACTTCCACTTCCACTTGGACTGGATCTTACACCACCACTTCGACTGTGACGGGAACTGATGGTCGCGAGACCCCTGTTGTCGAGATTCCAGTTTCGAAGACTTCTACTTCGATCTGGACTGGATCATTCACCACCACCTCGACCGTGACCGGTACCGATGGCGTTGCCACTCCTGTTGTGATTGTTCCTGGCGGTGCCACTTCCACTTCTACTTGGACTGGATCTTACACCACCACTTCGACTGTGACGGGAACTGATGGTCGCGAGACCCCTGTTGTCGAGATTCCAGTTTCGAAGACTTCTACTTCGATCTGGACTGGATCATACACCACCACTTCGACTGTGACCGGTACCGATGGCGTTGCCACTCCTGTTGTGATTGTTCCTGGCGGTGCCACTTCCACTTCCACTTGGACTGGATCTTACACCACCACTTCGACTGTGACGGGAACTGATGGTCGCGAGACCCCTGTTGTCGAGATTCCAGTTTCGAAGACTTCTACTTCGATCTGGACTGGATCATTCACCACCACCTCGACTGTGACCGGTACCGATGGCGTTGCCACTCCTGTTGTGATTGTTCCTGGCGGTGCCACTTCCACTTCTACTTGGACTGGATCTTACACCACCACTTCGACTGTGACCGGTACCGATGGCGTTGCCACTCCTGTTGTGATTGTTCCTGGCGGTGCCACTTCCACTTCCACTTGGACTGGATCTTACACCACCACTTCGACTGTGACGGGAACTGATGGTCGCGAGACCCCTGTTGTCGAGATTCCAGTTTCGAAGAGTTCTACTTCGATCTGGACTGGATCATACACCACCACTTCGACTGTGACCGGTACCGATGGCGTTGCCACTCCTGTTGTGATTGTTCCTGGCGGTGCCACTTCCACTTCCACTTGGACTGGATCTTACACCACCACCTCGACTGTGACGGGAACTGATGGTCGCGAGACCCCTGTTGTCGAGATTCCAGTTTCGAAGACTTCTACTTCGATCTGGACTGGATCATTCACCACCACCTCGACCGTGACCGGTACCGATGGCGTTGCCACTCCTGTTGTGATTGTTCCTGGCGGTGCCACTTCCACTTCTACTTGGACTGGATCTTACACCACCACTTCGACTGTGACGGGAACTGATGGTCGCGAGACCCCTGTTGTCGAGATTCCAGTTTCGAAGACTTCTACTTCGATCTGGACTGGATCATACACCACCACTTCGACTGTGACCGGTTCTGATGGCGTTGCCACTCCTGTTGTGATTGTTCCTGGCGGTGCCACTTCCACTTCTACTTGGACTGGATCTTACACCACCACTTCGACTGTCACTGGTTCTGATGGCCTTCCAACTCCTGTTGTCGAGATTCCAGTTTCGAAGAGTTCTACTTCGATCTGGACTGGATCATACACCACCACTTCGACTGTGACCGGTACCGATGGCGTTGCCACTCCTGTTGTGATTGTTCCTGGCGGTGCCACTTCCACTTCCACTTGGACTGGATCTTACACCACCACTTCGACTATCACTGGTTCTGATGGCCTTCCAACTCCTGTTGTTGAGATTCCAGTTTCGAAGACTTCTACTTCGATCTGGACTGGATCATACACCACCACTTCGACTGTGACCGGTACCGATGGCGTTGCCACTCCTGTTGTGATTGTTCCTGGCGGTGCCACTTCCACTTCTACTTGGACTGGATCATACACCACCACTTCGACTGTGACCGGTACCGATGGCGTTGCCACTCCTGTTGTGATTGTTCCTGGCGGTGCCACTTCCACTTCCACTTGGACTGGATCTTACACCACCATTTCGACTGTGACGGGAACTGATGGTCGCGAGACCCCTGTTGTCGAGATTCCAGTTTCGAAGAGTTCTACTTCGATCTGGACTGGATCATACACCACCACTTCGACTGTGACCGGTACCGATGGCGTTGCCACTCCGGTTGTGATTGTTCCTGGCGGTGCCACTTCCACTTCTACTTGGACTGGATCTTACACCACCACTTCAACTGTCACTGGTTCTGATGGCCTTCTAACTCCTGTTGTCGAGATTCCAGTTTCGAAGACTTCTACTTCCATCTTCCCTCACTCTCAGTACACCACTACTTTTGTGACTACTAAGCCTGATGGATCTGTGGAGACTGAGTCAGCTGTTGTTAATGTGTCTACTGACTCCGCTGGATCCTTGGTGACATCTTCGTCGATCTTGGCTACTACTCAGTACACCACCACTTTCGTCAGCACTAAATCTGATGGATCTGTGGAAACTGACTCGGCTATCGTTGTTGTTTCGTCCGATTCTAACGGTGCTTTGGCCACCACTACTTCGCTCTTCCCTCACTCTCAGTACACCACTACTTTTGTGACTACTAAGCCTGATGGATCTGTGGAGACTGAGTCAGCTGTTGTTAATGTGTCTACTGACTCCGCTGGATCCTTGGTGACATCTTCGTCGATCTTGGCTACTACTCAGTACACCACCACTTTCGTCAGCACTAAATCTGATGGATCTGTGGAAACTGACTCGGCTATCGTTGTTGTTTCGTCCGATTCTAACGGTGCTTTGGCCACCACTACTTCGCTCTTCCCTCACTCTCAGTACACCACTACTTTTGTGACTACTAAGCCTGATGGATCTGTGGAGACTGAGTCAGCTGTTGTTAATGTGTCTACTGACTCCGCTGGTTCCTTGGTGACATCTTCGTCGATCTTGGCTACTACTCAGTACACCACCACTTTCGTCAGCACTAAATCTGATGGATCTGTGGAAACTGACTCGGCTATCGTTGTTGTTTCGTCCGATTCTAACGGTGCTTTGGCCACAACTACTTCACTTTTCCCTCACTCTCAGTACACCACTACTTTTGTGACTACTAAGCCTGATGGATCTGTGGAGACTGAGTCAGCTGTTGTTAATATCGTGACCAACTCCGCTGGTTCCTTGGTGACATCTTCGTCGATCTTGGCTACTACTCAGTACACCACCACTTTCCTCAGCACTAAATCTGATGGATCTGTGGAAACTGACTCGGCTATCGTTGTTGTTTCGTCCGATTCTAACGGTGCTTTGGCCACAACTACTTCACTTTTCCCTCACTCGCAGTACACCACTACTTTTGTGACTACTAAGCCTGATGGATCTGTGGAGACTGAGTCAGCTGTTGTTAATATCGTGACCAACTCCGCTGGTTCCTTGGTGACATCTTCGTCGATCTTGGCTACTACTCAGTACACCACCACTTTCGTCAGCACTAAATCTGATGGATCTGTGGAAACTGACTCGGCTATCGTTGTTGTTTCGTCCGATTCTAACGGTGCTTTGGCCACAACTACTTCACTTTTCCCTCACTCTCAGTACACCACTACTTTTGTGACTACTAAGCCTGACGGATCTGTGGAGACTGAGTCAGCTGTTGTTAATGTGTCTACTGACTCCGCTGGATCCTTGGTGACATCTTCGTCGATCTTGGCTACTACTCAGTACACCACCACTTTCGTCAGCACTAAATCTGATGGATCTGTGGAAACTGACTCGGCTATCGTTGTTGTTTCGTCCGATTCTAACGGTGCTTTGGCCACGACTACTTCGCTCTTCCCTCACTCTCAGTACACCACTACTTTTGTGACTACTAAGCCTGATGGATCTGTGGAGACTGAGTCAGCTGTTGTTAATGTGTCTACTGACTCCGCTGGATCCTTGGTGACATCTTCGTCGATCTTGGCTACTACTCAGTACACCACCACTTTCGTCAGCACTAAATCTGATGGATCTGTGGAAACTGACTCGGCTATCGTTGTTGTTTCGTCCGATTCTAACGGTGCTTTGGCCACCACTACTTCGCTCTTCCCTCACTCTCAGTACACCACTACTTTTGTGACTACTAAGCCTGATGGTTCTGTGGAGACTGAGTCAGCTGTTGTTAATGTGTCTACTGACTCCGCTGGATCCTTGGTGACATCTTCGTCGATCTTGGCTACTACTCAGTACACCACCACTTTCGTCAGCACTAAATCTGATGGATCTGTGGAAACTGACTCGGCTATCGTTGTTGTTTCGTCCGATTCTAACGGTGCTTTGGCCACGACTACTTCGCTCTTCCCTCACTCTCAGTACACCACTACTTTTGTGACTACTAAGCCTGATGGATCTGTGGAGACTGAGTCAGCTGTTGTTAATGTGTCTACTGACTCCGCTGGATCCTTGGTGACATCTTCGTCGATCTTGGCTACTACTCAGTACACCACCACTTTCGTCAGCACTAAATCTGATGGATCTGTGGAAACTGACTCGGCTATCGTTGTTGTTTCGTCCGATTCTAACGGTGCTTTGGCCACCACTACTTCGCTCTTCCCTCACTCTCAGTACACCACTACTTTTGTGACTACTAAGCCTGATGGATCTGTGGAGACTGAGTCAGCTGTTGTTAATGTGTCTACTGACTCCGCTGGATCCTTGGTGACATCTTCGTCGATCTTGGCTACTACTCAGTACACCACCACTTTCGTCAGCACTAAATCTGATGGATCTGTGGAAACTGACTCGGCTATCGTTGTTGTTTCGTCCGATTCTAACGGTGCTTTGGCCACCACTACTTCGCTCTTCCCTCACTCTCAGTACACCACTACTTTTGTGACTACTAAGCCTGATGGATCTGTGGAGACTGAGTCAGCTGTTGTTAATGTGTCTACTGACTCCGCTGGATCCTTGGTGACATCTTCGTCGATCTTGGCTACTACTCAGTACACCACCACTTTCGTCAGCACTAAATCTGATGGATCTGTGGAAACTGACTCGGCTATCGTTGTTGTTTCGTCCGATTCTAACGGTGCTTTGGCCACCACTACTTCGCTCTTCCCTCACTCTCAGTACACCACTACTTTTGTGACTACTAAGCCTGATGGATCTGTGGAGACTGAGTCAGCTGTTGTTAATGTGTCTACTGACTCCGCTGGATCCTTGGTGACATCTTCGTCGATCTTGGCTACTACTCAGTACACCACCACTTTCGTCAGCACTAAATCTGATGGATCTGTGGAAACTGACTCGGCTATCGTTGTTGTTTCGTCCGATTCTAACGGTGCTTTGGCCACCACTACTTCGCTCTTCCCTCACTCTCAGTACACCACTACTTTTGTGACTACTAAGCCTGATGGATCTGTGGAGACTGAGTCAGCTGTTGTTAATATCGTGACCAACTCCGCTGGTTCCTTGGTGACATCTTCGTCGATCTTGGCTACTACTCAGTACACCACCACTTTCGTCAGCACTAAATCTGATGGATCTGTGGAAACTGACTCGGCTATCGTTGTTGTTTCGTCCGATTCTAACGGTGCTTTGGCCACGACTACTTCGCTCTTCCCTCACTCTCAGTACACCACTACTTTTGTGACTACTAAGCCTGATGGATCTGTGGAGACTGAGTCAGCTGTTGTTAATGTGTCTACTGACTCCGCTGGATCCTTGGTGACATCTTCGTCGATCTTGGCTACTACTCAGTACACCACCACTTTCCTCAGCACTAAATCTGATGGATCTGTGGAAACTGACTCGGCTATCGTTGTTGTTTCGTCCGATTCTAACGGTGCTTTGGCCACAACTACTTCACTTTTCCCTCACTCGCAGTACACCACTACTTTTGTGACTACTAAGCCTGATGGATCTGTGGAGACTGAGTCAGCTGTTGTTAATATCGTGACCAACTCCGCTGGTTCCTTGGTGACATCTTCGTCGATCTTGGCTACTACTCAGTACACCACCACTTTCGTCAGCACTAAATCTGATGGATCTGTGGAAACTGACTCGGCTATCGTTGTTGTTTCGTCCGATTCTAACGGTGCTTTGGCCACAACTACTTCACTTTTCCCTCACTCTCAGTACACCACTACTTTTGTGACTACTAAGCCTGACGGATCTGTGGAGACTGAGTCAGCTGTTGTTAATGTGTCTACTGACTCCGCTGGATCCTTGGTGACATCTTCGTCGATCTTGGCTACTACTCAGTACACCACCACTTTCGTCAGCACTAAATCTGATGGATCTGTGGAAACTGACTCGGCTATCGTTGTTGTTTCGTCCGATTCTAACGGTGCTTTGGCCACGACTACTTCGCTCTTCCCTCACTCTCAGTACACCACTACTTTTGTGACTACTAAGCCTGATGGATCTGTGGAGACTGAGTCAGCTGTTGTTAATATCGTGACCAACTCCGCTGGTTCCTTGGTGACATCTTCGTCGATCTTGGCTACTACTCAGTACACCACCACTTTCGTCAGCACTAAATCTGATGGATCTGTGGAAACTGACTCGGCTATCGTTGTTGTTTCGTCCGATTCTAACGGTGCTTTGGCCACGACTACTTCGCTCTTCCCTCACTCTCAGTACACCACTACTTTTGTGACTACTAAGCCTGATGGATCTGTGGAGACTGAGTCAGCTGTTGTTAATGTGTCTACTGACTCCGCTGGATCCTTGGTGACATCTTCGTCGATCTTGGCTACTACTCAGTACACCACCACTTTCGTCAGCACTAAATCTGATGGATCTGTGGAAACTGACTCGGCTATCGTTGTTGTTTCGTCCGATTCTAACGGTGCTTTGGCCACAACTACTTCACTTTTCCCTCACTCTCAGTACACCACTACTTTTGTGACTACTAAGCCTGACGGATCTGTGGAGACTGAGTCAGCTGTTGTTAATGTGTCTACTGACTCCGCTGGATCCTTGGTGACATCTTCGTCGATCTTGGCTACTACTCAGTACACCACCACTTTCGTCAGCACTAAATCTGATGGATCTGTGGAAACTGACTCGGCTATCGTTGTTGTTTCGTCCGATTCTAACGGTGCTTTGGCCACGACTACTTCGCTCTTCCCTCACTCTCAGTACACCACTACTTTTGTGACTACTAAGCCTGATGGATCTGTGGAGACTGAGTCAGCTGTTGTTAATATCGTGACCAACTCCGCTGGTTCCTTGGTGACATCTTCGTCGATCTTGGCTACTACTCAGTACACCACCACTTTCGTCAGCACTAAATCTGATGGATCTGTGGAAACTGACTCGGCTATCGTTGTTGTTTCGTCCGATTCTAACGGTGCTTTGGCCACGACTACTTCGCTCTTCCCTCACTCTCAGTACACCACTACTTTTGTGACTACTAAGCCTGATGGATCTGTGGAGACTGAGTCAGCTGTTGTTAATGTGTCTACTGACTCCGCTGGATCCTTGGTGACATCTTCGTCGATCTTGGCTACTACTCAGTACACCACCACTTTCCTCAGCACTAAATCTGATGGATCTGTGGAAACTGACTCGGCTATCGTTGTTGTTTCGTCCGATTCTAACGGTGCTTTGGCCACCACTACTTCGCTCTTCCCTCACTCTCAGTACACCACTACTTTTGTGACTACTAAGCCTGACGGATCTGTGGAGACTGAGTCAGCTGTTGTTAATGTGTCTACTGACTCCGTTGGATCCTTGGTGACATCTTCGTCGATCTTGGCTACTACTCAGTACACCACCACTTTCGTCAGCACTAAATCTGATGGATCTGTGGAAACTGACTCGGCGGTCGTTGTTGTTTCGTCCGATTCTAACGGTGCTTTGGCCACGACTACTTCACTTTTCCCTCACTCGCAGTACATCACTACTTTTGTGACTACTAAGCCTGATGGATCTGTGGAGACTGAGTCTGGTGTGGTTGTTGTGACTACCGACTCTGCTGGATCCTTGACTACTTCGACTTCGATTCTCGGTGCGTCTCAATACACCACTACTTTTGTGTCTACCAAGCCTGATGGTTCGGTGGCGACTGAGTCTGGTGTGGTTGTTGTGACTACCGACGCTGCTGGATCCTTGACTACTTCGACTTCGATTCTCGGTGCGTCTCAATACACCACTACTTTTGTGTCTACCAAGCCTGATGGTTCGGTGGCGACTGAGTCTGGTGTGGTTGTTGTGACTATCGACGCTGCTGGATCCTTGACTACTTCGACGTCGATTCTCGGTGCCTCTCAATACACCACTGCTTTCGTGACTACCAAGCCTGATGGTTCGGTGGCGACTGAGTCTGGTGTGGTTGTTGTGACTACCGACTCTGCTGGATCCTTGACTACTTCGACTTCGATTCTCGGTGCGTCTCAATACACCACTACTTTTGTGTCTACCAAGCCTGATGGTTCGGTGGCGACTGAGTCTGGTGTGGTTGTTGTGACTACCGACTCTGCTGGATCCTTGACTACTTCGACTTCGATTCTCGGTGCGTCTCAATACACCACTACTTTTGTGTCTACCAAGCCTGATGGTTCGGTGGCGACTGAGTCTGGTGTGGTTGTTGTGACTACCGACTCTGCTGGATCCTTGACTACTTCGACTTCGATTCTCGGTGCGTCTCAATACACCACTACTTTTGTGTCTACCAAGCCTGATGGTTCGGTGGCGACTGAGTCTGGTGTGGTTGTTGTGACTACCGACGCTGCTGGATCCTTGACTACTTCGACGTCGATTCTCGGTGCCTCTCAATACACCACTGCTTTCGTGACTACCAAGCCTGATGGTTCGGTGGCGACTGAGTCTGGTGTGGTTGTTGTGACTACCGACTCTGCTGGATCCTTGACTACTTCGACTTCGATTCTCGGTGCGTCTCAATACACCACTACTTTTGTGTCTACCAAGCCTGATGGTTCGGTGGCGACTGAGTCTGGTGTGGTTGTTGTGACTATCGACGCTGCTGGATCCTTGACTACTTCGACGTCGATTCTCGGTGCCTCTCAATACACCACTGCTTTCGTGACTACCAAGCCTGATGGTTCGGTGGCGACTGAGTCTGGTGTGGTTGTTGTGACTACCGACTCTGCTGGATCCTTGACTACTTCGACTTCGATTCTCGGTGCGTCTCAATACACCACTACTTTTGTGTCTACCAAGCCTGATGGTTCGGTGGCGACTGAGTCTGGTGTGGTTGTTGTGACTACCGACTCTGCTGGATCCTTGACTACTTCGACTTCGATTCTCGGTGCGTCTCAATACACCACTACTTTTGTGTCTACCAAGCCTGATGGTTCGGTGGCGACTGAGTCTGGTGTGGTTGTTGTGACTACCGACTCTGCTGGATCCTTGACTACTTCGACTTCGATTCTCGGTGCGTCTCAATACACCACTACTTTTGTGTCTACCAAGCCTGATGGTTCGGTGGCGACTGAGTCTGGTGTGGTTGTTGTGACTACCGACTCTGCTGGATCCTTGACTACTTCGACTTCGATTCTCGGTGCGTCTCAATACACCACTACTTTTGTGTCTACCAAGCCTGATGGTTCGGTGGCGACTGAGTCTGGTGTGGTTGTTGTGACTACCGACGCTGCTGGATCCTTGACTACTTCGACGTCGATTCTCGGTGCCTCTCAATACACCACTGCTTTCGTGACTACCAAGCCTGATGGTTCGGTGGCGACTGAGTCTGGTGTGGTTGTTGTGACTACCGACTCTGCTGGATCCTTGACTACTTCGACTTCGATTCTCGGTGCGTCTCAATACACCACTACTTTTGTGTCTACCAAGCCTGATGGTTCGGTGGCGACTGAGTCTGGTGTGGTTGTTGTGACTATCGACGCTGCTGGATCCTTGACTACTTCGACGTCGATTCTCGGTGCCTCTCAATACACCACTGCTTTCGTGACTACCAAGCCTGATGGTTCGGTGGCGACTGAGTCTGGTGTGGTTGTTGTGACTACCGACTCTGCTGGATCCTTGACTACTTCGACTTCGATTCTCGGTGCGTCTCAATACACCACTACTTTTGTGTCTACCAAGCCTGATGGTTCGGTGGCGACTGAGTCTGGTGTGGTTGTTGTGACTACCGACTCTGCTGGATCCTTGACTACTTCGACTTCGATTCTCGGTGCGTCTCAATACACCACTACTTTTGTGTCTACCAAGCCTGATGGTTCGGTGGCGACTGAGTCTGGTGTGGTTGTTGTGACTACCGACTCTGCTGGATCCTTGACTACTTCGACTTCGATTCTCGGTGCGTCTCAATACACCACTACTTTTGTGTCTACCAAGCCTGATGGTTCGGTGGCGACTGAGTCTGGTGTGGTTGTTGTGACTACCGACGCTGCTGGATCCTTGACTACTTCGACGTCGATTCTCGGTGCCTCTCAATACACCACTGCTTTCGTGACTACCAAGCCTGATGGTTCGGTGGCGACTGAGTCTGGTGTGGTTGTTGTGACTACCGACTCTGCTGGATCCTTGACTACTTCGACTTCGATTCTCGGTGCGTCTCAATACACCACTACTTTTGTGTCTACCAAGCCTGATGGTTCGGTGGCGACTGAGTCTGGTGTGGTTGTTGTGACTACCGACGCTGCTGGATCCTTGACTACTTCGACTTCGTTTACTACAAGAGCGATTTCTAACAGCATACCTGTCATCCCTAGTTGGTCGTTCTCTGGATACCATAACACATCGACTGTTACGCGGTCGCTTCTGTCTCCGATCGGGGTTTCTAGTTTAAGTACGAGCAGTTCTGGAACGGCTGCCACTGGAACTGGAAACATTGTGCCTGGTACTGCTGCCACTGGTGCGGGAACTATTGTGCCTGGTACTGCTGCCACTGGTACTGGAACTGGTCCAAGTACAACGACTCGTGTTGTTTCTACGTATCTCACGATCACCTCATGCTCGGAAAACATCTGCTCTAAGACCTCTATTCCAGCTACTCAAGGACCTTCAACTGTAACGGTTAATGGCCAAACCTCCGTGTACACGACCTGGTGTCCTGTGTCATCTTCAGAAACGCCGACTGTTACAGTGAATACATTTATTCCTGGTACTGCTGCCACTGCCACTGGAACTGGAGCTATTGTTCCTGGAACTGCTGCCACTGGTACGGGAACTATTGTTCCTGGTACTGCTGCCACTGCCACTGGAACTGGAGCTGTTGTTCCTGGTACTTCTGCCACTGGTACGGGAACTATTGTTCCTGGTACTGCTGCCACTGGTACTGGAACTAGTTCAAGTACAACGACTCGTGTTGTTTCTACTCACCTCACACTCACCTCATGCTCGGAAAACATCTGCTCTAAGACAACCATTCCAGCTACTCAAGGGCCTACAACAGTTACTGTTAATGGCCAAACGACCGTTTATACAACCTGGTGTCCTGTGCCATCTGCTGCAGCGCCGTCTGTTACATCCATCCCTTCTGCTGCGGTAGGTACGGATATACAGACAGATACACCAGTAACTTCCAGTTTCACTTCTGGTAAAACTAATGTGCAGAGCACAATAGTTTCTGTTTACTCTGGCAGTGCCTCTTCGACTCCGTCAAGCACAGCCAGTGTTCAATTTGGTAACTCCGGAACGAAGACTCATATGAGCTTCGCCATGGTGTTGCTTTCTTTTGTTGCTTTTGCAATTTAGGAAACCCCGAGTTATTCGAATTTCCCTTTGAAATTCCCGTCACTCAAATTTGTTTTCCTTTTCGACCCTGAGATTTTATATTCTCAGTTTTTCGGCCCTAAAAATTTTATTTTTACGGGACAGGGGTAACTTCTACCCCTTTTATATTTTAACTTTCGATTTATTTTTAACTTTAATTTCACGTAAGACAGTAGGAATTAGTGTGAAAACAAATGTGAGATATATTTTAATCATTATATGTAACGTGTCCAGTTCAGTAATGTCAGAGACATCATGTGCCGGAAAGTCGGGCACCATATGCATTTCTCTGTAAGTCTGAATCTGAAGTGGATAGATTTGGAACTCACTAAGACAAGGACCATCAAGGGAGAAGGTAACCCCATGAAGGGGACTGTCCGGAGAACAGTCCTCTGAGGGAAGGTTAACATCCATTGAAAGGTTCTCAGGAGTAGAAATGGTTGTAACCCTGTTAGGGGACTCAGCCAATTCATCTACACCTGTATTAATACCAACATCAGTCATGATTGGTTAGTTAACTGCTTTAGAGTAGAGTTTAGTATTCAGTTATGAATACTACTTTAAGATTTGTCTTCTTTCTTCTTCCTTACTATAGCAAGTGAAGATTCTTCACTTGCCCATTGGACGAAAGCATTTACTGTGCAGTACTACATCTTGTTGAGTGCGAACATACTGATTAGCCCAGTGCCTAGGCTTATCAGGTGCACCACGTTCAGTCCAGGGAGACTGACGTTCATTGTCAAGAAAGAGAACTTGATCAATAAGATCATTCATTGAAGACAATGGAGTGTCCTCTTGGTCAACATCAGACCAAGTATCTTCATCATCTCCTGGAGTATCATCAGGAGGTAATACTCCAGCATCAGCAGAAGCTTCAGCAGAAGCTTCAGTATCAGGTGGAGCTTCAGGATTGGTACCTTCAGTAGTAGAAGTACCAGGCTTACGCTTCTGAGGAATCAAAGGAGAAACAAGGCGATCAGCCTTAGTCGAGGATCTTGTTAAAGGCATATTTGACATAACTAGTTAAGGAAGCTTTAGATAACGTTTTAATATAAGACCAGTATCTTAATAAGTTATCTAGTTGGGAATTGGGGTTTTTGGATAGAGTCTTAACATCTTAGGGGAAAAGAGTCCAGGTTAAATAGAAAGACTCAAGTGGGGTAATATCCAATTACAAGTGTCTTACCCCACTGGATGTGTTTCAGAGAGATAGAGATAGAGTGCGACCATACACACTTGTGTATGAGCGCGCAATGTTTCTCTCAACACATCTTGTTGTGCTGAGTGAGTGCGAATATGCCCTAATTGGGATAGAGTAACGAGCAATATGCGCATCATGTATGCACCCGCCATGTGAAGGCTCTGTAAGCGCGTGTGCCTAGCTCATTTGGGAGCAAGTATAACACACCTATCAAGGTGTGTTAGCCGTCTTCCAAAGTGGGGTTACCAGTATGAAATTAGGTTATTTCATATGAGTGAAATGAGCTAATTATCAGTACACAATGGTTGCCCGTAGCAAGGCGGCACTTGGCGCTAAGTAGGTTTGTGAAGTTCCCCTCTTTGTGTTTTCTATATAAAGTAAGCTTAATCTTCTGTCTCTATGTGATAAGAGATTAAGCAACTACTCTTTTCTCTTATGACTGACTCTACTTCACAGATTACTATGAGTAACCTCTCTTCTACTTCGACTGAAACCATTGAAGAAGCTATTCCTAGCTTCGTTCATTCAGTGCGTAAGTATGAACTCAAAGACCAGGTATATCCCTTGATTGTACATACGGGTTATGTGCATGAATTTGTCGCATCCACGACTTCGTTACAACACATCTAACCAACCAATGATGAATGGTCTACACCTTTAGATGTGTACAAAGGACTGACCAGTACCGCAGACAGGATATATTGTGTATACACGATATACATTGTACAGGTCGGTAGTCACGTGCTTCATATTATATAACGCGGTTTAGCACCACACCGGCCACTTGCGCGCACCTGCCAAAAAATAAGACGCGTCTTAACTAACTTTTTCTTTTACTTAAACACCCACCATGGAACCACTTCCTGCTAAATCGACTCCAAATACGGAGGATAATGAGGCCAGTATCTTAAAAAGCCAAAAAGTATTTGAAAGATAATAAAAATACATCAATTTGCTCAGCTGCAAAGCGTTTTGGTGTAGCACGCACAACTTTTCAAGATCGCTTGAAAGGTGTCAAAAGTATCGTCATAAATAAGGAGAACAACCACAAATCTACAAAGTTGAAGGAGTTATCACTTTGGAGATGGATACTCTCAATGGATCTGCGAGTAGCAGGCCCTAGGTCGAAAGATGTGCTACAAATGGCTAATTTGCTTCTAGCAAAACGCGGAAGTACCGAGCCCCAGAAGGTTAGATTAAGTTGGGCTGACAGGTACGTAAAAAGGCAGGAAATGCTTAGGATTTTTTTTTTTTTTTTTTTCAAGAGGCCTTGATTATAAAAAAGCAAAATGCTCTGATCCCGAAAAAATTAAAGCTTGGTTTGATTTGGTAAAGCACACGAACAAAAAGTATCGCATTCACGACGACGACATTTACAACTTTGTTGAGACTGGGTTTGCGATGGGACTCATCAAGGCAGCAAAATTCATCACTAGATCATCTTATCATGGCAGAAGACAAGTCTTACAACCTGGGAATCGTGAGTGGGTCACTACAATCGAGTGTACGAGCGCATCTGGATGTGCTTTAAATCCGCGCATTATCTTCAAAGGAAAGATATACATCAGGGGCTGGTTTTAAGGCAGAGAAAAGAAATGGAGATTTAATGTCAGTGAAAGCGTCTGGTCGTAAGATAAGATTGCTTATCTTTTTTCAAAAATACTTTCATTCCGGAGACTATCACGCGAACTAAAGGAACACATCGACTTTTGATACTCGACGGCCACGGAAGCCATTTGACACCACAATTCGACAATTTATACAGAGAAAAAATAAATATCATTGCACTCTCTATGCTATCAAATTCGTCACACCTTTTATAGCCCCTTGATTTCGGCTGTTTCTCGACATTGAAGAGCAATTGCCATCCTCTCATTGATCGAGAGTCGCGCGAAGGCCAACGTAAAATTAACAAATTTGAATTCCTCAGCGCTTACCCCAAAACTAGAAAAAAAAACGTTTTCGTGAAGTATTATCAAAAGGAGCTTTGCCTCTACCGGTCTAGTGCCTTTAGATCCCGAAAGAGCCCTCTCAAAGCTCACTATTAGGCTTCGTACGCCTTCACCACCGCCAGAACAAGACACGGTATCAGATCCAATAACTCCTACAAATCAAGAGGGAATTTTAAAACACGAAGCGCTCATGAAATCCATCCATAGGCAGAGATCTAGAAGTCATTCAACCTCCGAAAAGACATTAGTAAGACAGCTTTTCAAGTGTTCGCAAGTTTCATTGCACAAGGTCGCATTTCTCGAACACGAACTAAAGACATTACGCGAGACCATGGAGAAAACGGGAAAGGACAAAGCCAGGTCCAGAAAGCAGATGCCGCAGGAAGGTGACATTTCACTTGAGGAGGTCTTAGAGCAATTTCCTGACCCATTTATCACAGAAGAATTACAAATTAATGAAAACCATGATCCGGTTCCGGCGAGTTTGCAGCCACGTGCACGGCAGTCAAGGCTATGTGGAATTTGCAGAAACCCAGGAAATAGAAGAGAAACATTTTCTAAAAAGTCTAATTGATTTTTTTTAAAAAAAAATTGGCAAAATTTAAGAGTTTAAGTAAAACAAACTAATTTTTTGGCCGGTGCGCGCAAGTGGCCGGTGTGGTGCTAAACCGCGTTACATGCTTTTGTTCTTCGGGGTCATTCTAGTTTGCCTAGTGTTCACTGAAACTCTAGCATTAAGAGCGACTGGCAGGACTACAGGGATCCCGGGCTCCAAATGGAAGAAGATAGAAAGAATAATCTTACTTAAATACAACCAGCGAATGCATAACAACTTGATCACTCTTAGGAACATACCGGCAACTTTTTTAACAGTACTTTGAACTACGGATTTTCTGCAAAAATACAACAATACTATCTCGGAAAGTACCGAGTCTGCCAATCCCTATTGTTTATCACGATTTTGATTACTTCCGTGTCCAGCTTTCTTTGCGGAGGCGGACCAATAATTCCATGAATTACTCATTCATATTTTTTTTCATTCGTGAACAAGTTTTGTAGGCCTGTTGAGACGCACGAGTCGCAGCAATAAACCTCAACTTCTCATTGAACGTCTTCAGTCCAAGGTGAGACTTGAGGTGGAAGCTATACAAGCGGAATGGTTCCATAGGAACAGTAGTAGGTTCATTAGAGGTAACTACTTCTGATGGTGTTCCTTGAGTCCTGGTGTGTTCTTATACTAGAGATTAGAGTTAGAATAGATCACTTAAGTAGAGTCGTCCAATGTGCGACACTACTCACTTATACTTATAGAGGTGAGACTTCATATAAAGATAATGAATATGGAAACATCTTTTTCTCTTTTTCTCTTTTTCTTCTTTTTTTGCGTGATATGTCAGGGTCCCGGCATCGTGCTACGCTCAATGCTCGGTCTTATCTCCAGCTCACCTATACCTGACTCATACCACGTTTCGCACACGTGGCACTTTGGTATAGCGTCATGCTGGTTTTGCTGGTAAAGTCTCTTACATACACTCCTATCAGAATGTTATAAATATTGGCGATCCCCCTTGGGAACCGCCGTCTTTACTTAGTTAGTATGAATACACTAAACAATCATGCATTAACGGGCAATGATACCAACCCGAACCTGACATAAAAGACGAAGGTAGTAGTTAGACCATCACCTTCAAAAACTATAAGACTATAGAAAAACCACTAAATAGCTCCGACGTACACACTGACTGGCAAGCCTCGCTCACTT